>JAJMIV010000520.1:0-10709 GCA_030563445.1 Metschnikowia gruessii
ATTATCATATTATCATATTATCATATTATCATATTATCATATTATCATATTATCATATTATCATATTATCATATTATCATATTATCATATTATCATATTATTATATTATCATATTATCATATTATCATATTATCATATTATTATATTATCATATTATCATATTATCATATTATCATATTATTATATTATCATATTATCATATTATCATATTATAACATTATCGCATTATCACATTATCAAATTATCAAATTATCACTGCCAGCGATACGGCCTACTAAGACTGGCCGCTCCCATTTTTTACGAGTTTGCCGTTAAGTAGTTATATAATACGCCCGTTCCCCAGTCTGGCTAACGGAAAATGCACGTATCACCTACAATAATGGTCACATTATCTACTATTGAATTACCACTCATCGAGTTGCCTCTAACCGAAATACCACTTCCCGACTTGGAGCTGACAATCACATTATCAGTTATCACATAAGCACATTATACACAACGTGACGCAGCCGCGTAAACTTAAAGAATTCATTAAAAGCCGATACCCAACCGAAAAAAGGAACATTTTTACGTCCTCGCTGATCTACGCCTCAGACTTGGGTATGTTTGCAATTTCAACATGAAGACACACAAGGCGCGTCTTTGAAGAATGCAAGGAAATTGATACACCACAGAAGTTATCGAAGGGAAACTAAAGAAAAAAAAAAAAAAAGAGAAATATTGCTTCTATTTACATTTGACTCCAGAAAACTTGACCCAAAAGAGGCGGGACTCAACAAAGAAACAGTAACTACCAATATATATGTTTCTGAAAATGCACTCACTAATAGTTTCCAACCGCGAAAATTAGCTACTTTCAGCGGTAATTCCAAAACTCAATAATCTAGCCTTTGCACTGGATCAGAAAATTCCACCCAAAGTGAAAATTGGTTCTGCCCCTAAAACCGCAAAAAATCCTTTTGTTATCGATATCAAGTAATTAGTATGTGTAACTTACTAGTAGGTGCAATGTGCAAGGTACAAAACAAGAACATGGTACTTCCACCACCGCCACAAATAAACTACCATTATCAGTTTAACATAACACCAAAGAATAAAAGCCCTTTTATTTTTCTCTAATTACGTTACATTTCTGTAAATCAGTCACATCCATAGAAGCATCACCTGGTCACGTGGCAAGCGCTCAGACCAAGCCCCAGGCGCGACGCGTATCAAGCTTCCCCACGCGAAGACAAAATTTCACAAATCGCACGTGACCCACAATGTTTAATGTCTGCACCAGCCTTGTAACACATTACACCATTCATTTCTGTCTAACTTACCACAAACACTAAATACCGCCATAATTCCAAAAAAACAACACTCCATCCAAAAATGAGTATGTATAAACCGTGGCACAGTTCGCCCACTCGGGAACGAACCAGTTTCGATGCCATCGAAGAAAGGCAACGTGTACGTGCAGGTCGGCTTTACCAGCCCATGTCTTCACCCATAAAAGAAGCCACACAAACCGACCAGAGGCACAAACTTCGGGAGCAGATGAGGCAGATGCGGGACGATATTCGGCAACAGCGCCAGGAGCTCAGCCGCGAGAAAACCGTACATGATGAAGATGTTAATGCTCGTCTCAAGCAGCTTCAGGAACAGGCCGATGAACTAGATTTGGACTTGGACTTATTGATTGAGGCAGAAAAAGCTGACCGTGAAGCTTCAGAAAATGTGCTGGCGCCTGTTCAGACTGACCCCAAGTATATAGAGGAACTAGAGGAGGAGCTAGAGGATTTTTTGGCTGCCGAAGAGTTGGAGCTCGAGGCTCAGCTCAAGGATTTACATATTGCGTAGGGAGGAGATCAGAAAGGAGTATGGGAGTATTTACACATTCAACCAGAAAGCTTGCTCTTTTTAGTGATGGTCCAAAGTGGTGTATTAATTTAGTGCGGGGCTGGCCCTCAATATACATACTTGAAATATAGGTGATCTTGCGAAAGGGAAATGGAAAATAGTAGAGTTTATACTAAAAAGTGACGGAACAGAAGACTGATTGAGAATGCCCTTATTCGGGCTTACAGTTTTTGAAACTAGCTATTGGTACAGTATACCCTCGATAGTTGCATATCTTTTGCGTATGCAATAACGAGTGGATAAGAACGAGGGGCACAAATATAGAAGGTAACTTTATGCAAAAAATGCACTTATGAATCATACTAGTTGTTGAAAAAGAGGATATGATCAATAAAAGCCATGTATTCAGCTTGGGGCTGTGTTTGTACGGTATATATGAATCTCCATTTACACCCGAAAAGGGGAGTCTATACTGAAAGCCACGAAACTCGGCACTGTATTGTATTTCAGAGTGTATAGGTTTTGGTGTGTGTTTGGTTCTACAAAAATAAGCATCCAATTTTGTACTATCGAAATTCTTTCTGATGTTTATAGAAAGCCTTGTAGGTCAAACCCCTCAAAGGGCTGTCAAGCGGTTCAGACAACTTGCTTGTTTTTTCCTGCTAAAATAAAAGGCGTTCTTGAATTGGACTCCGAAGGCCTTCAAATAGTTAACTAAACTTTTACAATCTTTCTTCAGAACAAGAATCATCACTTTCCAAAAATTCTTAGGCGCTGACTTCGCGCCTGAAGTAAGTACTAAGTAAATTTCAAACACTTTGCCATCTAAACCAGGAATGTTAAATGCTACACTTCCACAACAGGTAAGAACAATTTTATGGGGGCTTCTTCTCCGAACAGACATAAGAAGTGAGGGTTGAGCATTTGTTTGTGAATAGTTATACAGCTGGACGAGCCTTCATACAGAGGTATGGCGATATCAAGGGTGGATGTACCAAACACATTACATACGATTTTTCGTCTTGGATGAAAGCCAGTCTGGTCTACTGTACACTTAATCTTTATGCGGCCGTGGCGGAATTGGGTTGACTGCAAATGAAACTGTTGCTACTAACAAGACACTCAACTGCCGAAAAATCAAGTTTTTTGAAAGGCTTCAGATGTCGAGTAGGCCCTTTGATATTGGTGATCTCTGGCAGCTACATATCACGAATAACCCTGAAATTTAAGGAGAACTGATATGCATCAACACTAACATTGTACCTTCGGTCATTGGGCTGGTTCAAAAAATCAAAAAATCAAAAATGGGGTCTAAACCCAACGTGTGTTATCACTGTTTAGACGCAATTCGGGTACCTCATTACTGCTAGTTTTTTGGTTTGATGTAGCCAAAGATAAGCTTGATAGCAACAAAAACTATTGCATAGTACCAGTGCATGTGTAGGTCAGTGTCAGAAGGTTGCCCAATGTGTATTCGGATGGATCTTTTCTTCTTGAGTTTGCAATGTGGTGCCCCCTTCATCAAGAAAAAAAATCTTAAAGCTTCTTTGAACAACTGCAAGAATCATTAAGGTGGGGCAGACAATTGGTCAATCACGAGTATTGTTTATCAGAGCCATTTGAAGAACCTCTGTTGACCATGTACATCCCAGTGTGAAGGGGTTCTTCTGGAAGGTAAAATGAAATAAGATGCTTGCTAGGTGCTGTGGATGCACATATCCGGTTGCAACATACACCCGGTCTATTTCCAATATACAATCCTAAGAAATCTTTGGAAACTTAGTGGCGTTTACTAACACGGGTAGTATAAGCGAGCAATCCACCGGGGCAAGCAGTAACCCGTCAGTATCGGCGCTAAAACTTTTTCTTCACGAATCAGGCGATTAGCACGCATGCATATCCTATTTGCGTGACATTTTCCGAGATGTAGAAATCCCAGTCTGTTTGGCTGAGCTAATAATGGGCACCTGCGAGTAAAGTGCCAGACTCAAAAACATTTTTCCAGAGCCTATATCATATCCATACAAGGTATCTTACTTAGCACGGCATGAAATTATACTAAGTTACCTCGCCTACTTTTCAGAGAAAAATCTTTCTTGAAACTCTTAAACTCTTTAAAACCGTACAAACCGTAATAAAATGTACCTGTGCTGTATCCAATCGGCGAGAGTGCGAAGCCTGAAGCTGGTCCGAATATCGGACCTAAGCGCGCACATGGACCTACGAGTTAAAGCGTAGGACATGTTTTTGCCAAGACACAATTTCCAGGGGAGGCTTTTTACCAAGAATTTTCGGTTATAGTATAATAGATTTACGAAGTAGTAGGCTTTTGGCACACGCTTGCGTTTAATGTCAAAAGTGCATAAACACCAAGAAAAAAACGTCAGTCAATTGTGCCAAAAAGGTTGTGGTAACCGGGACTTGTTAAGGTAAGTGCCCAAAACGGTAAAGCGAGGAATTTCTCTTAGTGGAGAAGGGTGAAAAAGAAAAGCGCACTCCATCGAATCAGCTTGTCGGAACCTTAACGGAGACGTCAAGCGAATAACACAGACACTCCCTCGTATTCATAAAAATGACACTGGTTACAAAGATTACTAATGGTTCCTCGGCAATAATGCATCTCCGGCCCAGGTCCATCGCAAAGCAAACAAGCGTAGCCAGTAGGAGAAGTTGAATATGGATTCAGAGCCCGCGCGTCGTCTCATCACACCTTGCAGAGCAAAAGTAATCCCGCAATTTTGGACAGAAGTTGGGACTACGCGCAGTAACTCGCTACGTTTGTGTATCTACTGGTAAGGAAATTCTTTTATACTTCACTAGGAAAAAAGTGGCCAAATAGGATTGACCTGTACTTAAACATGGCGATTACAGTACGTATTCATTCAGGCTTATAAAACCGGGCGTCCGATTCGCTTAAAGCTCGTGATGGATATACCAGATCCTTGGGAGCTTGGCCGTTCATACCGGAAGACGGTGTTTTTTCAAAACATTGCGAATGCCTCGGTAGTTTTCCACATGCAACTCCAAAACCGGGTAACTCCTTAGCTGGCGAATGAGATGTGAGTTGACTTAGGCCGAGGTGTCCCAAAAGAGCAAGGTTCTGTGTGGACATATGCATTCGTGTAGATAATACTGATAAAAAAAGCGTAAAAATTCCAGGGTGGGTGCACGATACTACCAGTCCACCACAAAAAGGTGAAAGAACCATCACTAAACTGACAGACTAATAAAGCAACACCGTAGTAAAACTATGAGCGATACCTCACTACTGCTGAGGCGGTTTCCAAGGAGTGCCAAGAAATATTTCATCTGCCAAAGATGATTAATACTCTACAGTGCGTGGAATGTTGGCCGACCAAAGGAACGTGATATTGCGGATTCCTGCATGCAGTTCCAAAAAAAGAGCTTTCGATGGGCGTGCGGCCTATGTGCACGTCTTGCGCATGCCTTGGTGTTGTCAATGTCGGTTATGATGATTTGACCACCGTGGTAAAGGAGACCAGGTGCTGGCATTTTTTTTTCCTCCGGGGATAACCGTTATTAGGGCTCCGGAGATATCGGCGCACCGCTCTCCCTTTCTAAAATTTAGGGTATTTTCCGTGTTTCGGTGGACTTTCCTGCTATATTCCTAGGAATATATAACATGCCTTTTCACTGATACTAAGATATAAACCAACAACTAACTACAAGGGCTGTTGCTAAGGCCAACCTTCCTGGGTGGAAATTTGCCTGGCCCGACATTCGCTTGTTAGTTTTTTCAATTCATTTTCGCTGGTTTTTTTTTTTGCTTTTTCAGATTCAGCCAATCACTGGCCTTTTGTTTCTTGTGCGAAAATTCTGCATCAGGGCCTGGGGCGCGCCGTCTGATGCATCAGATAACTTTGGGCAAGTTTCGGGAATAATTCATTATATATTAATCCAGGTAATTTCCAGATCTCCCGGCAGAACAGCATGGCTGCTAGATTTCCGTAATCCACAACTAAAATGTTGAAAAACACAAAAGTGTAGCAGAAACATTACCCCTCCAATGCGCACGCAGTAATCTTATCTCATCCATCCACGTCGGTTTATGCGCGGCGGGCACACAGCGCCAAAATTGCATGTATGTACATGCCGACGACAGATTGGGGTTACATGTGCAGTAGGGCACGGCGTCAGACTGAATGCCCGTATTATTAAAGAAGAGAAATTCTGCTGACTTTCGTGAGTTTCTCTCTTTTTTTTTCCAGTCGCTAATTCAACTATCATGGTGTCTCTTACAAAGCTCGCTGCTTTGGCTTTTGCCGCCACTGCCTTGGCCGATGACGGTATTGTCATCTACCACAAAGAAGACCTTGCATATCTTGCGTGTAAGAACGTCTTGAAGAAAACCGTCCTCTACTTCGGTGGAAAGGATAAGGTTGGTTGGTGTAACGTTAAGTTGCAACAAGCCATGGGCTCTATGGCCTACTGTTTGAAACTGTCGCCAACCGATGTGGGTGTTCGTGGTTACCTTAAAGCTTGTGCTCCATACAACTTGACATTGGAGGATGTCAACAAGTCCTACACCAATGCTACCAAGTATTTGGTCACCAACACCACCGCATACCCTGGATTCAACATTTCGCAAAAGTTCTACCTCCCTGTGAAAATCCCTCAAAAGAAACTTAACGGTGCCTATGCCTCCAACATTGGCCGTTTCTACAACTACAACAGAGCCAACTACTACGGATGGGCGCTTATTGCTTACTGGTTTGCTGTTGTTCTTTTTGCTGCTGCGCTCAACTTGATCCAAACCGTGGCCCCAAGAACCGTTCAATCCTTCAACGGTAAGATCTCTAACCTTTACAGAAAGTACATCACCTTGTCTCCTCTTGCCAGAAAGAAGGTGGTGACTCGCGGAAAGCTTTTCAAGTTCATTGAGTTTGTCATTCCTACCAGAGTGGAAACCATCTACCTTGTGGCTTGGTTCGCCATGGCGTTGGCTTTCAACGTTGCCAACTTCCACCACGACTCTCCTAACCTGATCTGGAAGTTGGAGTACGCTGAAATGGGTAGAAAGATTGCTGACAGAACCGGTATCATGGTGATTTACATCATCCCTGAGTTGATTCTCTTTGCCGGCAGAAACAACTTCTTGCTTTGGATCTCTGGTTGGTCTTACGCCAGATTTAACATCATTCATCACTGGATGGCTAGAATTGCCTTCATTTTGATGATGGTCCACGCTGTGGGTATGACTTTCAACGGTAAGGGTGTTGGCCAATACGATTCTCGTAACGACGAGCCTTTCGTGCAATGGGGTTACGTTGCCCTTGTTGCTTCTGCCATCATGTGTTTCCACGCTATGTCTTTCATCAGAAAAAACAACTACGAGATGTTCGTGTTGGCCCACAATGTTTTGGGTGCAGTTTTCGTTGCTGGATGTTGGATCCACTGTCAAGATGCCAACATGCACCAACCTTTCTACGCTGCCACTGCCGTTTGGGGTTTCGATAAGCTCATGAGACTTGTGAGAATGGCCTGGTTCGGTGTTAGAACTGCTGATGTGCAATTGATTGCTGGAGAGACCTTGAGAGTCAAGGTTCCTAGACCTTCTTGGTGGAGACCTTACCCATTGTGTTTCTCTTACATCTACTTCTTCAGAGCTTCTTGTTTCTGGCAATCCCACCCATTCACTGTTGTGGACTCTGTTGTGGAGAAGAACGTCATCTCCTTCTACATCAAGGTCAAGGGTGGTATGTCCAACTCTCTCTACCAATACTTGAGCAAGCAACCAGACCAAAGAGCTTCCATCAAGTGTTCCGTTGAGGGACCTTACGGACCAAGAGTCGCCTTGCAACATTACGAGACTGTTTCTTACCTTACTGGAGGAAACGGTGTGCCTGGTCCTTTCTACAGTGCGCTCCACCTTGCCAAGAAGGCCACCGGCCAAAAGTTGAAGTTCTACTGGGTCACCCGTCACTGGAAGTCCATCGAGTGGTTCTACGAGGAGTTGAAGGCCTTGGAGGGAACCAGTGTCCAACCAATTATCTACGTTACGCAATTTAACACTCCTCTTGACGAATCTTTCATCGAGAAGTTCAAGGACCACGAGGATGCTTCTGACTCCACCAGCGCCGAGAAGGAATCCGAGAAGGGTTCTGACCCAGAGGTCGAGAAGGAAATCAACAACGAGAACGCCGCACGTGTGATGTCGAAGTTGCACTTCGTTGAGTTCAGATCTGGTAGACCTGACCTTGATGCTATTGTCAAGGAAGACGTTGCTGAGTCCAATGGCTCCACTGCCTTTGTTGCTTGTGGTCACGATGAGTTTGTTGATAAATCTAGACAAGTTGTTATCGGCAACTTGACTGATGGAAAGAGAGTGGACTTCTACGACACTATGCAAGTGTGGTAATTGTCCCGTGTAGACTATTTATAGAAAGGATTAATAATAATAATAATAATATCAGAAAAAGTGGTGTTAGCCGAAATGTGTTATTTTGGGCTGATGTATGTTGAGATCCCAAGTTAGATATTGACTTTTGTTTTTGCCGAGTTTTTCTCTATGACGTATGCTGCAGTGCCTTGCTGTGGTTGTCTTCAGAGTCCAGACCATGAAAGTGAGATCCAGTTTGGGGTCTATATTTGTAACTTTCTTTTCTTCTAGACTGTGGCGGCAGACTGGATTCGTGATACGACTTTTTTTTCTTCCTTGATGTACCATTTCTTACGTAATACATAAAAATTACTTGATTTGTGTTGTCGGTGTTATTACTGTAATATTGGCGGTCAGAGCATTGAAACATCTACTCTTGTCTCCATGTATCGATACCATGAAGGGTTGTTGATAACGAACACGGACCATAAGATATTTATTCCCTGGAATTCTATTGTACATGAGAGAATCCCCTTTGTTTTGAGAGTCAGCAAGAATATTAAAATTTTAGTACATTCTGTTAAGCAAACCCGGTGGGCCCCTTGGTTTAGGAGTTGTCATTTTTGTGTTAATGCATTAGGTAAATGGGGGCGGGGTGCGAATATGGATTTTGCCGCTATAAAACTTTGAAAAGAAAAAAATTGTACAACACTTAACTGAATATTCTAAAAGTGTTAAAAAACATATCTACACACGTATGAAAAGTTTGCTGTAATTATGAAAAATCTCCAGATGTGGTCATCACAGCGAACGCTTATTGGGGAACTTCCTTTTTGCAACATGTTGGACTGAAAAGTCGGTTTATTTTCAAGATTTGTGTTTAATTCGTAAGAATTGCATGTATTTAATTATAATGGGATAACTCACTTTCTATTTCCCTTGCCAATCACTATATAACATTAAGGAAACACTCACGAAACTGGTTTTAGTATTAGTGACTCAAATGATTGGATGCGAAGATTCAAACAATTTTCTCCACAAAGGGGATTGTCTTGTACTTTATATAGAGATCCAGCAGCCTACTGAAATTCGGTTAAATGACAAGAGACCACAGTTATTGCCCATATAGGTATATTATATTGCGTATGATCATTTTTCGTACTGGAAAATGTAGTTTTGGTGCTTTAATGGACATTGAAAACCCTGAAACTTCGAATATCATTCATAGAAAACACCTTTCGATTCAAGCACCTGGATTCAAGAGAGATGTTGGTTTTGAGGTACGCCAATTTTGTGTGTGGATTGAACAATAACGCTTGTACTTCGAGGGGCTTTTTGTATCAAAAAAAGCATATCTTCGTTATTTCGGATATTCTCGTGCCTCATATGACACTTTTGGGAACCTCGAATAACCTTAGAAAATTCCAGTACTGGTTCAGTTTTCACAGCAGAGATTGAAATCGGCAGGTCGTAGGTACAATAGAGTGCATCTAGTTTCAATTGTATATTCAGAAAATAGAAAATACTGTGTGCTCAAATCTTTTCCAGTTCTTGGAAATGTACGTATTGGTTGTATATCTGGGCCAAAGGGGGTACGACTAAACCTACTTGCTCATTAATCCTATTACAGACCCAACCAGGAACGTAAAATTGATTTTGTGATCTACCTCAAAAACTACTAACTTTTTAATCCAAATACGATCCATTTAATATACATAAAAAGAACTATCAATTCACACTGATAGCACTGACTTGTATCTTGACTAACAGTTTTCGTCAATGACACCTTCCTTCCACAAGCCAATGTACTTCTTTCTCTCCTGCTCTCTGGCCTCAAGAGATCCACCAAGCTCACCGTCAACCATCTTATCGGTGACACCCGACGAGATCAAAGACCTCCACGTGCGCAATCTCTCAAATCCGTTTGTGGCCATTTGGTAGTCCATGAAACCCTTTTGTATTCTTTCCCTGTTTGTAGCAACAAACGGACCGTGTTGCACGATCTTCTGATCCAAGATCTTTCCACCAATCAAAACAAACTCGATGTCCTCCTTTTCGGTTTCGGGGTATTGGCCAACCACAGATTCGCCGCCTGGATTGAAGAAAACATTGTCGTATTTGGAAACTTTGGTACTCTCTTGCAAGACCAAGTTTTTCCCTTTCAACACATACAAAAAGAAGTTGAAATCCTTTGGCACCTCCTGGGTGAAATTTGATCCTGGCTTCATCACGTAGTGATAATACTGCACTGGTGTATATGCCAACTCTTTGAGCAGCTCCACTCCATAACTCTTACCCGAAATAACCCGCACCTTAACCTTGCCGTCTTGTTGCTCAACGGTTGGGATTTCCCATGTTTTGAGATCTCTGTATCTTGGTTCAACTTCCTTCAACTCTTCAGGCAAGTCGACCCATAATTGCAAGCCTGCATTCAATGTTCCATCTTTATGGATCACAGGCATTTCACTGTGGACAGTTCCTCTTCCGGCAGTCATGAACTGCAAGTCACCTTCTCTCAATACACCTT
>JAJMIV010000521.1:0-10695 GCA_030563445.1 Metschnikowia gruessii
AGTGCTACGAATACGCAACCTGAATACGTAATTACGCGCGTATTTGCGTAGCGTAACGTAAAATACGCGGGTTTGGGCAACACTGGGCCTGTCATGGTAGACTCCACAAAAAGTACCCACAATTAAAAGCACCCATTCAAACCAGAGTAATAATAAAAAACACTTTTCATGTTTTTATGATAGCTATTCTTACTTTATTATTATTATTTTTCTTCGAAGGGGCCTAATTCATTTCTAAATTTTGAATCTTGTGTTTCATTTATCGCGCTTTGTTTAAGAATTTAAAAATGAGATCCTTAGAGGAGTCAGATTCAGAACATGGTAAAAGATCAAGGAAAAATACTAAACGAGAAAAAATTATCAAAATAGTCTTAAAATAATAATAAAAAAAGTACTAATTCTTATATAAAGTCCCAAGAAAGATTTGAAATGGATTGTTAATGCTGGAGAACCCAAAAATTTAAAAATCCGGATGATGGCACAGGCTCACCTACATACTGCCCAAATCAAAGGGCACGAAAACTGAAAAACCTGCCCATACGAATGACTTTCATCCGCGAAAATAGCTGGGCCCAGAAAGCTAGGATTACACAAAAATTCGACTTTTCTTCGCTTTGACTCATGAAAACAGCCAATATTTAGTATTACTAATGGTATCTTAGAGTCTCGGTGTGAGAATTATGTAGAACAATGAAAATTGAAGATTGCAGTGCCGGGGAGTAATGTGGATTTTGAAATCCTTGGATGTTCACTACGAATGGGGATTATGAGTGAGTTTCGGACATGTCATTTGATATTTTCCGTCTTTCTCATTAGAACAATAGTTTTATGATACTAAATTTGATTAAATTGACAGAAGTTCCAAAGAGAGCTTCTGCGGTGTCGGGCTTATGTTCGAACCAATAAACCATATGATTTCGAGTCAAAATGTTTTTTCTTCACTTAAACGGCCGGATAATTGAGTTTGTAGTCTTCGAGGAAGCATTTTCTTAAAACCTGCGAGTGTTGATTAGGACAATCTGCTACTTATTTTTTGGATATAAATATATATAAAAAAAGAAAATAACTGAAAAGATCTCATTTCCGAGCATCATTATGTTCAGAAGTTGCAGATATTAAAGTATCGACTTCAGGAATGGCTTTCTCACAAGAACATATTGCTGGTGGCGCCTTCGGTGGAGCACCACTGTAAGAAACAGATGAGCCGTCTAATTCATCACTTTTGCTGAACTTTGAGGAATCGTAGCCCTTGCCGATGTTGAAATTGAGCCCATATGGACCAATGAACTTGAGCTTTAAAATTCCCGCGGTTGGATTGTAGATGTAGCCTTTGAACATGTGGTCGATCTTAATGGAATTGCCCTTTCCGAAACCGGCAACTCTGATGGTAGGGAAGGAAGCAAGGAACTCATGAGTCAAATCAAAGAGTTCCAACTGAGCGTCTGGTGCTTCGAGGTTGACTATCTGGCCCGAGAAAAAATGGTAAGAACGTTTATCAAGGGAAATTTGCAAGTGAAGCTTGGACCCACCGCCAATTCCAATGCACCCTTTTCCTAAAATATTTGTTGTTTGATTCCAAATGACGTTGTACAAACAAATTGCACCATTGTTGGCGATGTACGGCAAAACATCTTGTTCAAGGGTTTGCCCTATAATCACAGGTGCGGCAGGTGCCGAGTCCTTTTCAAAAACGATCCTACCAGTATTGGTCCAGGAGGTCACCGAGGTCACAGTGAATGGAGGGTTCACAACAAAACCCCCAGAGACACCCAAGTACATATCTCCCGAGTTTTCAAAAGCCCCAGTGGTTGTGATGTTGTATACCGAAACAACCTGTGACAGCAAAGTGTTGAAATCAAGAGTCCCGGAATTCTTGAAAGAATCCCCGGTAATTATAACGTCGCTGGCTAAATAATTGACACTTGTAATGAAGAAACCACCTTTATTGTTAAAAGCACCCGAAAAATCCGTTAAAAAATTGTTTACAAGCCAGTAGTAGACACCTGAATTGATGGTGATATCTTTTGCAGATCTATCGAAGGCTATTGTACCGATTGTGTTTTCCGAGATTGTCAAAGTCGAGACAAATATAGAAAACGTTGATATGACAAGCGCCACAGCAGCCAAGTGTAAATTCATATTGGATGAGAGCTGAATTTCCAGGCTAGGATCAGGTGTATTATTTTGCTTGAGATTTTTTGAAAAGGATATCCGGAGGTCCTTATATTTCTTAGGGGGGCTATCCAGACCTGAATTCACATATTCCAGGAGACTGTGACGACACCAAAGACCAGAATATGTGGAAAAAAAAAGCATTCGTCTGTTAAACAACCAAAGATGCTTGGCACGGCGGAGGTTATCGACTTTCACCCGGTAATCACGACGCCTTTCCTTTCGTCCGAAAACAGAGCCATTTGATTCTTGCACAGCCAAGGTGAAACTCAACCCATCTGAGTATTTTGGTGGTCATCTTACCTCAAACTTCACCCTGAATTGTTTTGAACACGACCGATTTCGTGATCATTCTAGCTTGGAACCCAATAATCTAAGAGTTATCTAAGAATAGATTTCTACCTGACCTAAGAAGGAACGGCACAACAATCCACCAAAAATGGTAAAGGTTTGAAATTGAGTGGACGGGGGATTGAACATTGGTCAACCGAGCCATGATCAGGCAATAACTGTTCATGGATTTTCAGTGGAAAGAAATATTCCATCAAACGGACGGCAGACCGGCATTCAAACAGGACAAACGTTGAAAACCAACCGCCTGTCATGCCAGCCCAAACTCTCTTATCAGGCGAGGTTGTTCTCTGCGGTTGCCATTGTTATTGGAGCAGTGATTATTGGTTCGCTTTCCTGAATTCCTCTTTTTTTTTTTAAGAAACAAATTGCTTTGACGTATGTCGCTCATATCACACACGGAATTGTACCCAAAGGAATTTTATTTCTGATGTGACATACGAGGTGAAATTAATTCAATGAAAACAAATTCCACTTCCCTTGAGGCGGGGAGGGTTACCCCAATTGTCTCACATGGACAAATCCGGGGATTCTCACACCTTCCATGGAATGAATCAATGTTTTTCTCTTCTTTGCGGGGGAACGCGAACGTGAACGTGAACGTTTATCTTTTTTGCGAAGGCAAAGGTTTGCCCGATAACATGTGACTACCCTGGTGTAGAACACGGCGGTGGAATAGATTGCTTTGGGCTTGAGGGAAAAATCAAGTTTGGAAATATTCAATGCGGCGAAACAAAAAAAATAAAAAGTCGCAATTTTCCACCAATGAGACGCTGGTATTTGAGGTGATATTTTACCCCTCGAAACCTGTACTCTTATCTTCCGGAACAGTGGATGTGGATGTGGATGTGGATGTTGAAGTTTTTATTTCATCTTATTCTATTCTATTTTCTGTTCTGTTCTGTTCCTTTGCTTTCTTTTCCTTTTTTTTTTATAGATCATGCTACACACCAATTTCCCCTGCAATACTGCCCAGGCTGAAATACCGCCCAGGGATTGCTTTGAATTTGATCTCCACTTCTAATAATCGTCAATTGCACAAATAACAGGTGAACCGATTAAAATTGATCTTTCTGACTACGTACCCCTTTTGAACAAGCAAATGATTTCTCAGCAGATCTTACATACCAATTTCACTCAGATCTAAGTCCTACTTTATGGAATTGTATATTATGTTGAGTCCCTCTACATCAATCGAGTCTTGTAGGGGTATCGCGAAAAGACCAGAAAATTACTCACCATCAAAGCTTCTCCGCCAACAAGATCAACAACAGTTCGCACACTGGCTTACTGTCCAACGGGATATATATAGTACGTCCTCAAAGAGTCGACAAGATCTTCAACAAAGATAGAAGCGAGTGATTCAGAATTACAGTAATGTGCGTGCAATTCGAGCGTCGCTCAATCCGAATTTTCTTAATTATGGCAGAAAAAACCCGTACCGCAATAGTAACGATAAACCGTAATCCGGTTTGTCGTGGAACACGATCTCAAATATACATAATACTTGGTGCTTTTAATACGAATTTTTTTTATGCAGGTCAAACCTTACGTATTTGAAAGTCCTGGAGTGGCCAAGTTTCAGTTTCAAAATAGAACAAGTGTTCTAAGGCTTGTCAAACGGATAAGAGATGTACGTACCATTTGTTCACGAAACATACTTTCATGACACCAAGGATATCCGCGATTATTTCAATCCTGGAAGCGAAAATATCCCTCCTATTTCTAATATGGCGGCGACAGATCTTTTAATTGAAAAAAAGGCTTGAAACCGAGAAAGGAATTAAGAAAATCACAGAAATTGAAGCTGTCCCTATGAAGCCCCACGTGCGGTTGCCCATGGTTGTGAAGAAGGTTGTAACTAGAGCTCAAAGATTTGTTGAACTTATGTTGATACAATATGCAGTATACACACATAGTGAGATGCAATGTATACAGGAAATTGTGCGTTTCATTCCGTAATCCGGACTAGTTTCTGAAATAGATGGGTACGGATTGCACGCACACTACTGTAGTAGTCAGGCTCGGGTCAAATTTACCGCATAGTATAGTACACAGAGGTAATTATTACCCCGTTAGCAACAAGATTTGGGACAGTTCACGGCCTTGCTTTCTATATTCGCTCCACGTATCGCTAGGTCTATGGGCATCCCATATCTTGGCTCAGTGCTAAGAATATTTATCGCCGCAAGTGCAGTCTCTCCTTTAGATAACATTGTCACTTATGGCCATGCCAAGATTTAATCGAGCAAAAACTCTTGAGAGGGGTTATATAAGATACTAATGGCACCCCAGATCTTCTTTAGAAGAATTCAAAAAGTAGAATTGAGTGGGTTTCCCAAAATCCAAGTTTTCTCCAATGGTTTGTATACACCTAACCACCATACTGTATACAATGCACACACACTCGGGGAGTCCACACCCTCACCAGAACATTGTCCAAAAGGTTAATTCAGCAATACCTTAAAGCCTATAATCAGCAGAGAAGATACTATATAAAAGAAGAGCAGAAACAGAGTGTATGGAATGGGATCAGAAAAAAAGTGTTTCCCTTGGGAATACGCTCTTTTCTCCTAATGGCACACTACTCTATAAATTTCAGAGGTGAAAAATGCTTATCGGAAGCTTCGGCAAACAATTGAAGAAAACGGCAAAATAATAAAAAATTACCCCTGCGAGTGCCCAGATCGGCAAAATTTTCATTGTTTTGCTCTATATCCAGTCCTTTTTGAAATTAACTGCATAAATAAAGTCATCGCCCGGTCAAATTATTGAATACAGAATCAGGTCATGAGCCACGGTTACAATATATTGTGTGGCTCCCCATCGCGCGATGTAATCAATTCACGCCACACCTCCATATACCGATGTCTCAGTGGTTTTGAATGCTCCAACAAACACGTCACTATTTTTTTCTACAAATTTCTTAGGTGAAGAAACAGCAGAGGATCTCTTTGAGAAAACAAGAAGCACAAAAAAAAACATAACTGGAAACGATGCGTTGCCTCTGTTGTGTTGAGTGATGAAACGCATTATCAAAGCACGTAATCCGGGGTGAGGTTGCAACGTGCGCATCCTATTTCGCCGGGATTTTGCAACTATTCTGCATCATTTCCACAGCAGATTATGCAATCTTTGATAAGGGATGATGCAATTTGGAACATGGTGTATTTAAAGGCGGGGAAACCCGTTCGTTTGTAGTTTTGATCAGCAAAAACCTCACATCTTTCATCATGGGATTCGTTGGGCTTTCTAAGAACCCTGCGCCACGTGACTCAGACAGCTTGCTGAAGAAAAATGATAACGTGAATATCGACTACAACTCTGTCTCAGATATCGAAAGCGAGTCTTCGAAGTCGGCAGTTAACCCGTTCAAGGATCCAACCGTGGCAGAGCACTACAGGGCTATCTACGAAAAGTGCAACTATGAGTGTGTTAGTGCTTTCGACCCAGAGTTCGAGTGGACCGAAGAAGAGGAAAGAGCTTTGGTCAGAAAACTCAACTGGAGAGTCAGTCTTACCAGTTGTGTTTTATTCTTCGGGTTGCAGGTCGACAGAGGAAACTTGGCTCAAGCCGTGGCTGATAACCTCTTGAAGGATTTACATCTCACCACCAACGATTATAACTTGGGAAACACGTTGTTTTTAGTGTCGTTTTTGATTGCGGAGATTCCTTCGCAGTTGCTCTCCAAGGCCATTGGGCCTGATAGATTTATTCCTTTCCAGATGGTTTGTTGGAGTATTGTTGCTATGTCGCAAGCCGCCATGAAGAACAAGACCGGTTTCTTGGTCACCAGAGTTCTTATCGGAGCATTGGAAGGTGGGTTTATTGCTGATCTTGTGTTGTGGATTTCTTACTTTTACAAGTCCAAAGAATTGCCAATCCGTCTTTCCTTTTTCTGGACAACCCTTTCATTGACACAAATCATAACTTCTCTTCTTGCTTTTGGTGTTCTTAGAATGCGTGGTATTCATGGTTTGGCTGGATGGAGATGGCTCTTTATCATCGAGGGTGCCATCACTTTCTGTATCGGAGTGTGGGGCTTCTTTGTCATGGTTCCTTCGGCACTTGAGACCAAGAGCAAATTCAACCCTAA
Organism: Metschnikowia gruessii; assembly: GCA_030563445.1. Lineage (NCBI taxonomy): Eukaryota > Fungi > Ascomycota > Pichiomycetes > Serinales > Metschnikowiaceae > Metschnikowia > Metschnikowia gruessii. The sequence goes on from JAJMIV010000521.1 coordinate 6,620, forward strand.
AGGTTGGTTTAACGAAAGAGAAGAAAAAATCGTGGTCAACAGAGTCTTGAGAGATGACCCATCCAAGGGTGATATGAACAACAGACAAGCTTTGTCCTTGAGAATGATCTGGAAGGCTTTCACTGATTACGATTTGTGGCCAATCTATGCTGTGGGATTCCTTATGTACATCCCAATGTCGACTGTGCAGCCATACATGACACTTACCATGAAGCAGCTTGGTTTTTCCACCTTCAACGTCAACTTGTTGAATATTCCTCAATATGTCGTTCACATCATTCTTTTGATTTTCATCACTTGGCTCTCCGAGAGAATCAACGAAAGAGCTTTGATCTCCCTCGCTATGCCCTTGTTTACCCTTCCATTCATCACTGCTTTGAGATGGTGGCACGGAAGTATGCACAAGCCATGGCCTACGTGGTTTTTGGTGTCGATGGTTTTGGCTGCTCCTTATATTCATGCGCTCTGTGGAGGCTGGGTGTCAAGAAACTCCAACTCGATCCGGAGTAGATCCATCTGTTTGGCATTATACAATTGTTTTGTTCAGCTCGGTAACATCGCCGCCAACAACATTTATAGAGCCGACGACAGGCCTCTTTACAGAAGAGGTAACAAGAATCTTTTCATTGTGACGGTGGCTTGTATTCCCCTTCTTTTGCTTGTTAAGGCTTACTACGTTTGGAGAAACAAGCTGAGGGATAAGATTTGGAATGCCATGTCTTACGAGGAACAAGAGAACTACGTCAGAACGACAACTGACGAGGGAAACAAGAGATTGGACTTCCGTTTTGATCATTGATTGGTCACTGATCTGATTTTTTTATAAATTATTTAAATACGTGGAAGGTAATAGAACATTTAATAGAAACCATTAGTCCTTGGCGGTGTTGAAGTCCGCCTCTCCGTTCAAGGCCAGACGCCATCGAGACCCAAACCGCAAAACAAACACAGAGAATATCAAGCTTGCAACACACGTCAGGGCATATATCGTGAAACCCCACCCGTACCCCATGACACCAGTTAAAGGGTTGACGCCAGCAACAAACGCAGCGGCACCAATGTTTCGAATTAGATTTCCAAAGGCAACATAGGATGCCGGTTGATTCCGTGAAAGTTCACTCAAATAGGTGGTGTTCGTGATGAGGATCCCAGATACAAAGAACGCCACAAAGAAAGCCATCAATATCAAATAGGCAAAGTGGCCACGGCTTTGTGCCACCCAGCCAAACGACATGACAGTTCCAACAAAGGGAATCAAGCAAGCTATTTGAAGCTTGAAGCGCAATTCAATGCCGTATTTCAGGTCGCTTTTCTCCCTCAATATGTCAGATAATACTCCAAAAAGGATCGAGCCAGCGATCAACGCCACCCCCGGTGCTATGTACGCAAAGCACACATGGAGGATGGTGAAGCCATAGACATTTGTGAGGACCTCAGAGTAACTCACGGTGACAGCATAAAAGCATGAAAAGGCCAACCCACCACTTAGAGCACAGAAGATTACCGGCTTATTCAAACAAAGTCGAAGATATAGCATAATACCTGGCTGTTTGCGTTTGACAGTAATCACAACTTCGGAAAGTTCCGTTCTAGGCGAAAACGGGACAAAGATTTCCTGACTGCTCCCTGACCCGTTGCCCACAAGTGTTCTTAAAGTTTCTGGGAGGAAAAGGTATACCGTCACCAAGGCCACACCGCCAACAATGGCCAAGATGATGAAATTGTATCTCCAAGATGATCTAGCGCCCACCATACCTAGCATGGGGCCAAGGACTGGACCCAACTGGGGCCCAATCATATAAAACGAGATACTTTTGGCCCTGTTTTTTGGCTCTGAAATATCTGCAACAACACCGACACCCACAGCAAGATTAGAAGCCCCAAAGCCCTGGAAAGCCCTGAAAACATAGAGCGCAACAATAGAAGGAGGCAATGCCAGGATGAGGATGTTGGCCACTAAGTACACCACAAGTGAAGATAATAAAAGTGGCCTTCTTCCATAAGTGTCGGACCAAAGCGACAAGAATAATGGAGCAAAAGCAATTACAAACATGAACATCGAAATAGTACCATTGATGGCCTGTTTCGAGGTGCTGAACACATTTTGGAACACGTCGATGGAAGGAAGAAAAATATTAGCAGCAAGAGGACCCAAAGCGCCACAAAGTGTGGCGATGGAAAGATAAAGGATTTTTCGCTTATAAAAGACAGAATAGACCGTCTGTGGGTCTGGATCTGGCTCCACCATGGTCTAACAATCAAAAGCAAAGCAGATCAAATAGCGGTGGTTAGATATTTTTACTTTTAGCGAAGAAAGTGTTTCCTTTTGTTCTGTGGATTATTAAGAATATTGCATTTGTGCTCATAGCGCAGCTGAGACGATAAAGGTTGCATATCAATTAAAGTGAGAAACTGAGCATGTCTGAGGCCATGAGATTAATGTTGTCCCATTAATAATGCACAATATGAATTAAGTTGAAATGCAAAAAAAAAATAACCCACCCAAAAAAAAAAAAAATGACGCCAAATAAACCCCAATAAAGGAAAAGTGCCCATAAATAAATCACAGTGTGGACGCAGAATTCTCCTGCAAGAGGGCAAAGTTTTTTTTCATGGCATCAACAATATACTGCTTGCCTGTTGTTGGAGGATACTTCTTTTCGGGGCCCTGTATGACAACATTCTCATTGGCCTGGTTGAACCATGCAATGGTGTATCTGGAGGTCTGATTCTCGCCTAGCTTGGGGGTTCGCACCCGGTGGAAATTGGACTTGAACTTATCGTCCGACCACGACATCAACATGTCGCCAATGTTCACTACAATGTCGCCCGTGGTGGCTTCTACAGGGTACCAAGTGTCTCCATAGGCAAAGTCCGTATGGGCATCTCTTCCAGGGCAAACCTCAAGACCGTGATCACCAGTGCGCTGAAACAAGAGCGTGAGACAGTCAAAGTCCGTGTGCGCACCGGCTCTCCACTCATTTTCGGCGAATTGTTGGCCCGTCACATCCGGGTAATGGAGGAGGCGTAAGGTGGACTGGGCATCCGGGTCTGTGATTGCGTGGGCCTTGGAAAAAAAGTCGCTTTCGAACCCGAGACTCTCGGAAAGACAGCTCAAGATATCCATGCTTAGTGATTGAGTTTTTTCAAGTAATGTTTCCATGGAATTGATCCACTCAGACCCTACATCCTCGGGGCTTGGCCAGTAGATGTTTTTCCTGTGCAACTGGAGTTGGAGTGACTCCTTGAGGTCCTTGGTACCGGTAGATGGTCTCACCTGGGACTTAAATTCATAGCCACAGTTGAGGAGTTTTTGAAACGGAGTATTATTTTTTTTAGTGGAAGGGAGATTGAAAAATTCTTGGGAAACTTTAAATGCCTCTTGGATGTCTGCGACTGCAGGTGACGTCTGATTGCAGAGCACGAAGAATCCCACTGTCACAGCAGCATGGTGCAATTGTTTTTTAATTTCCTCGCGGCGAGATTCGAAATCGTGAAGACTAATTCTTGGGATCTCAAGCGTCATTTTATTCTTTTATGGGGGTTTTTTATGAAAAGATTTAGGCCCTTTTTATTGATGTGATTCAATGTCCTGCCTTCGCACGTCTCACCTTTATAAGCTGGCCGCACATTGATAAGAAAAATAAATCACTACCAAAAGATTAAGATTTCGCGATGGCCGATACGGTTCGGGCCGGATTTCGTAACGGGGCTTGCGTGTGGCCGCTGTGGAAAATGTCGCAAACTTCCGGAACTGAATAGTTTCCTTTTTGGTAAATTTCCATCTTTTAAAAAATATGGAGGAACTATAGCAGGATTGTGGGTTTAAGGGTCAATGGTTTATCAGACTCGGCTGCTCTGGCCATTGGCCAATCAGCACTCACAGATTGGACAAAAACGCATTTGTACTCTATGCGCTTTGGCCAGAGTGTTATGTATATTTGATAGACATATTCTAATATTTTGGTCTTAAAGCGGGAATGAGAATGTATCTTCCTGTAATAAGCACACGAAAGCTAGTTATTAGAATGCAGTGGTATAGTAAATTTATACTCTATGTACGATGTATTCGTGTT
>JAJMIV010000523.1:0-10685 GCA_030563445.1 Metschnikowia gruessii
AAAGCTTCGGCTCAAAATCAGTCAGCTAGCATATTCAAGAATAACTTCTGTTGAAAATTTTCAGCTTGAAATATGTCTTTAAAGAGGAAGATAAAACTGAGTGAAACTTTAAGCTGAGGTTAAAAGAATAGAATCAAATGAAGTCCAAAGGGTTATAGTTCCTTACCTTGCTGTAGATTGCAAGGATAATGGAATTGCCTGCAGGACACTCCGACTTTTTAATGGAACACGAATAAACAATTTTGTTTACACGCTAGAATGATGCTGATACTAACTACAGTTCGAAATTAAATCGTTTGTATAAAGCCGTGAATTGTTTATTTGTGGAAAGAAACGACATTTGTTTATCTTGAGTGAATGTTCTCAATGTACCAAATGTAATTAATCAAACTTTTCGATATTTACAAGCAAATATTTGACAAAAGAAAATTGTTTCGAAATCTACCCGTGCGCTTCATACCGTTATTTCATTCACGTTTTTAATGTCGCCACACAGGTTTCTGTATATATTTAAAGATACATATTTTTATCAATTTTCACAGTGGTTGCCCAAATGCAGTAACTTTATCCGCACATCACCCGGTTGTGTCTGCAGGATTGGAGTAAACAATCTCAAAGGTTGTGAGACGGGTCCACGGATCCACGGCCTAAAGGTTACGCAGAGCGTGCTCGGTTGAAAAGGGCATGGGGCAGGAAACACAAAAGGATCTAGCAGGACGGTTTTGAGCAGCGTTATGTGAATACGATATAAAACCGTTTATGGAATTTCCTCTGAATGTTAACCTGGAACTTTGGTCCGAGCGAGAATTAGAGAAAACCATTAAAACTGTGAATTACTAAAAATGTACGTTTCAGCGGCCACCGGCATCCCGGTTATCCGCGGACCAATTTGGCACATCAACAGCGTTGGCGGGCGGTGCGTGCCGGTCGAGCCTAATTTCCTGGCCGCGGACCAATGATAAGAGCGCAGTATCATAGGCTTCTGCGACCGTTCACTAACGTATTTCCAATAAATCATGACTTTTTCTGATTTTTCTTGTGGTACTCAATAAATATTCCCTTTCAATAAGTAGAATCCAGTTTATACTCTGGAAAACTCCTGCCCCCACTCTTTTCCTGGCTGACCTTTTCCTGGCTGACCTTTTCATGTCTGCTCAGGTGGCTCTTATCGGGCGCACGTTGCGGACCTTTTTTCGTACCTAATCTTGTGCCGAGGTCCGCCGCGGGTCCGCCTCGCGTCCTCACGGCTGGAGCTAATTTCCGGTGGAAAGTCCGTTTGTTCACCACATTCCACTGTCATATCATCGTCTAAACAGGCTAAAACTACCCGTGTCTGTCTTGGCTCTCTAGTTGAACCCCCACCTCGCTTTTGACCACCCAAAAGTGAACACAACCTCTAGAAACACAAAAAAACCACAAAAATGAACCGTGGTCCGGATGAACAGAGTCTGCTCTTGCCTACGGTGCTGAAAGTATCGGTTTTTTCCGAGGTTGATGACCAGGAAATCGTGGCCTACGTCCAGAACCGTAGGGCGTCTATTGCGTCCGTGGGAACCAACAAGATCCCGCCGCATTTTGCCTTGAATTCCAAGGGGTCCAGAGGCCATGGGTCCGAGTCGCTTCTGGCCATGAGATCCAACATTCTGACCTACGCAGACTCACATGATATCAACGATATCTTGTCGGTGCGGTCCGGGGCGATCCTCAAGGAGCCCGAGACGTCGCTTGTGACCGAAGTACGCGTGTTGATGCGTTATTCCGTGCCGTTGGTGGTGACATTTTTATTGCAATACTCTCTTACTGTAGCATCGGTGTTTTCCGTGGGACGGTTGGGATCTACGGCGCTTGCGGCGGTGTCGTTATCTTCAATGACCGCCAACATCAGCGGCTACGCCATTATCCAGGGAGTTTCGACGTGTCTTGATACGCTCTGTGCGCAGGCGTTTGGTAGAAAAGACCACAATACCGTAGGCTTGCATTTTATCCGGTGCACGTACCTCTTGATGCTTTTGTACATCCCCATGCTTGTGCTCTGGGTGTTTCTCTCGCGCCCCATCTTGTCGTTTTTGGTGGGCCCCGACAAAAGCGAATTGGTGGAATTGGCAAGCAAGTATCTCCAGGTGTTGTCGTTGGGGTTGCCGGGGTTCATTGTGTTTGAGAACTTGAAGCACTTCTTGCAATCACAGGGCATTTTCCACGCCTCTACATACGTGTTACTCTTTTGTGCACCACTTAACGCGTTCTTGAACTATCTTTTAGTGTGGGACAAACGCGTTGGGTTCGGCTTCATTGGTGCCCCGCTTTCCGTGGTCATCACCAACTGGCTCATGTGCTTTATGCTTTTGTGGTACACCATCTACGTCAACGGCTACCAGTGCTTGCCGCGGGAAGGTTTGTTGCACAAGACGTACTGGCGCAACTGGTCCAAGATCATCAACCTTTCTGTTCCGGGCGTGTTGATGGTGGAGGCGGAGTGGCTTGCGTTTGAAATCATCACGTTCACGGCGTCTACGTTTGGAACTGAAGTTCTTGCAGCCCAGTCGATTGTTTCCACGACCTGTGTGTTGCTCTACCAGATCCCGTTTGCGTTATCGATCGCGTCTTCCACTAGAATCGCATGGTTCATTGGCGCCGCTTCGAAAAAGGCCGCCTTGACTGCCACAAAAGCGTCCATGTACAGTGCTCTCATTCTTGGCGTGGGCAATGCCATTATCCTCTTTCTGTTCCGGAAGTTCTTTGCGTCTTTGTACACTAGTGACGAGCGCGTGTTGCAAATCGCCAGTACGGTGTTGATCATCGGTGCTGTGTACCAGATCAACGACTTCTTGGCGTGTGTTTCCGGAGGTATTTTGAGGGGCCAGGGAAGACAAAAGATCGGTGGAATCCTCAACTTGGTCTCGTACTATTTGATTGCGTTACCATGTGCTTTCTTGTTTGCGTTCTACTTCAAACTTGAACTCATTGGATTGTGGCTTGGCATGATCATTGCGTTGTTTGTTGTGTCGGTGTCGCAGTCGTACTTTGTGTTTCTGAGTGACTGGGACTATATCATTAAGGAGTGTATCAACGAGGGTATTCTTGAGGAAGGTAACCTTCACATCGATGCACACTCCACCGTGCCTGCGATGCTGTCGAACCACCTAGTGTGAGGCCACAGGAAGAGTACTAAGTGAACAAAAAAAAAGTCACAAACCAAAGCATAACATAGAATAAAAGTATACAAGTACAAATGCCCAAACGCACCCAGTTTATATACTCAACTGAACCATAGTACCTTGAAGAAGTAAGTCTTTACCACCGAGGACTATTATTTAGGAGATTCATTAGTGGTGCTTTTTCACAGACGAGGATGATATCTGGCACCGACGACTGTTCAAGCGGGTAATATTTCGAATATTTCGATGGTCAACATGAACACATAGAAAGAATGTGCTACAAGGCTCAACACTGAAAAGTTTGAATCATTGATAAATCTTGTTACTTCTAGGTGCCATTTATGGTAACCGCACGGCGCTATTGTGACTTATTTAACTCTAATACATCTTCGTGAATTGCCAGTTCAATCGGGTAGTCACAAAACATGTGCTACGCGCTAGGTTGGCGAAAATGGAATTATCGTATTTACTGATAAGTAGTAATTATTCGGAAAATTCAGCCGAGAGTCTGATAACGCAAAATATTTTCAGTGCAATGTCTTGTGAGTAATATCTCTTACTGATTGAGTTGTTTTTCTGTCAACGCCCCTTTTGACCCCACTTTTCTGGCTCAATAAGGTTCTACTTACAACCTCAACGAAATATTTACAGCGTAAAAAAGGAGGTATTCCTCTGGGTGCTAGCGTAATAGTCTGTGTTGTATGCTACATGCTATTTACGACAAATGCTTAAAATAGTCACCGGTTTTTTATATAAATAGATTATGTCATATAAAATTGCACGAAACACTTTTGTATACCAATGTGCAGTTACTAATGGTTCCATGAATACTTAGCGACATACCACCTCTGAATCGTTTATTCATTAACTAAGCCGAGAGAATTTACTTTGTGAATATTACTTTTACATACCAACTATGATATGATGTACTGTCTTCTTGTGTACAATAAACACCGACTTCGTCGAGCCCTTGGAAGCAAATTCAGAAAGTTGAGTATCTTCTATACTACGATAAAAATCACAAGACTCTTGTTGCATATTAAAATTCAATAATGAATAAAACCAAAAAATTAGTATTAAGTGGGCGACTCTATGGGGAAGAAACCCTGGCGAGTGCAGCTACTGTGTCTGGACCAATATCTGTGTAAGGCACTTTATTGGATTTTAGGCAGTGTTGTCGCACAGTGGTATTTCAAGTATTTCAAATACTTTTCCTGATATTTGTATTTCAAAGTATTATACACTCCAAACACTTTATATCTTTCATACCATGGCAAAATTACTCTAAAGTACTCGTGAAACCCAAAAAGACTTAGGCCCATTACTAAACCCCTTTTACCAATATTTAACACTGATAGATAACATAATTCGGGAATTGACATTTGATCAACCTAATTATCCTCATGTAATGTTAAGATGCACTCCAGTTTACTCTTCCCGGAATCTTCCATAAAGCTGATATCACGAGACTCCCACTCACACCGCTTAAATATTGTAAAACTTTAGGTGACACAAACCTGCCCACATCGCTTGGACATTACACAACGTTGATATCAGGACGTTTAGTCGGTTAAATAGTATTCACGCGTCTGTTGTCCTTTCTTGTTAAATACGGGGAAAATATAGTACACCACCAGTATTTGGCAGGTACTTTTTCTTTTAAACAAACCCCGTTCCAACATTCAACGTTTGTACCCAACAATTGATTTTCGGGTAATTAGGGCGTTCATTTTGTAACATTTACTCCTCAGCCAGCCTCTCTGGGATGTTTTAAGATATTTCAAATATTTCCAAAAACTAGAGTCAGGATTTATTTTCCAAATACCTTGGTATTTCAAATATTCACGAAAAAAATATAAATTGAACACTGATTTTAGGGGAGCAAAACAATCTTGACAACCTTTGAAATCACAGAGGTGGAATTCTCGCGCGAGATCCAATAATCTTTGAAGTTTACATCCCTACCTAAAGAAGATTTTTCCATGTTTTTTTTTTTGAAAGAACCTGCAATCAGTTCGGAGTCACTCTATGTCCGAAATCGTCATTCGGTTTATCCCAAAATACGAAAACTTTTGCTACCATTTTCACATATACGAATAAAAACATCATCGTGTTTGTACTTTCGCACATGTCCATTTACGATGTACAGAAAAGCATCAACACTGGTAGCAGTAGTTAACGGTGAATTAATTTCACGGTACAGTTTGAGCAACATTACACGGCCTAATTTCCCGACCGTTATTTCCCGCCCAATTCCCCGCCCAATTTCTCGCCCATAAAATCCACCCATAATTTCCAGCCGTTATTTCCTTGGGGTTGATCAATGCAGTGCAGTAACCGTTACTTCCTAAATCAGTTGGCGAAATTCCCCACTTAGCCTAAAACGAACATGCATACCCCGGGCCCGTAAACGGCCCCCCTTCGAGGCCCCCCTTCGAGGTCCCAATCTTGTTTGTTTTTGCCCCGAATCGGTGATGCTAACGCCGTTCTTCCCAAAACAGTATCTGCAGGAGTGGGCACGTGCCTTGTTGCCCGATTGGTTCTACCCCTATAACCAGGATGGGAAATGCCCCTAGCCAGGATGGGAAATACCCCTAGCCAGGATGGGAAATACCATTATATCCAGATCGCATGTACCTCCTATGACACCAGCGGTGCTGCTACGCCCGTTTAGTTTAATGGTTGTTGGACAAAAACTAAACACCTCCTTCCAGGGTTCTTGGGTTAAACATACCTTTTCTTCAATTCTTTGGGTTAATTCAAGAAAACAGATAAACATTGTTCGGCAAAAAGTAAAATTCCACTACCCTACAAAAACGTTGCCCGTTTCGAAATCATACCAGGTGGCTTGGTGAATTCCCAGCGCCCAAACATGAAAAACGGCTATGGTCAAAACATTCCTAATACGGCCGCCGCCTCTAAGTACGAGTACTACAATATCACCTGATCTTTGAACACCTACCGATATTCCCCTTTTTGTGTCTAATTACTCGCCAGAAACAACCGCCTTGTGGCTGAACTAGTCCGATGCAGCATAGGTAAATTACCAGTCAACGTTTTCTGCTACGTGGACCGTTGTATTATTATTATTTTTTTGACTTTTTGAATGTTTTTTTTTTCCGCATCTCGCAAAGTAATCATGCGTCAAAAGTGCGTGATTTTCCGGTTTCGGACATAATGCAAGCAAATAATTTGCAGATTCGGTGTGCACATGTGACGTCAGAACTGTGGAGTTTTTCCGAGCATAGCAAAAAAGAAATTCTCCGTAGGTTGAGACAATACCAACAGGAATGTTGTATTTCTTATTCTTTAGCTTATATGCCGCTTGTTATTACCCCTTATCTTTTCACCACTGATTACAATTCCTCCAATTTGTGGGCAATCCCCCCTGCAACGGTCCCTACCCCGGGTCCGTCTTTTTGGTGCCGTTGGAATTACCGTTGCCAGGTACTGTTTTATTTACTGTTTTATTTCTTTTTCGATGCCCTGCACACAACCCCGCACTCGTGCTCACTCGTAATGACTCGCAGCGAGGCGCACACACTGTTGCGATGTAGAGACCTCCAAAGAGCCGCCCAATGTGAGACGACATTCTTTTATCTTTCTTACAAACAGAAAATCAGAGTCATTGCTTTCTGCATAATAGATCTCAATGTGTGACCAAATAATGATACTACAATTATCCCAGAAGATGCTCTTGAAACACCCTGGTTCCAATCACATGTTGGTACAATCCCCACCGTTGCTTAGAATTACGTTAGTAGACGAAAACCACCCAAACCCCACCCAAAAAACCCCAGGAATGGAACATTTACAACACATAACCCCTATCCAGCATCTTTCAAACATGCCGGCCTGCATCCAGTGCCATGAGATGTTTTTTTTTCGAATATGTATGTCATGTATCTTGCGTAATCGTCCTGGGTAAAAAGGTTTCCAGAGATGAATGACAAATACGTGTCACCACCTACTTTTGGACCACAGATGAACACCGTATCCAAAGTGCCCTTTGCTGTTAAGAAAATATGCAAATAATGTAAATTCTTGGAGGAGTGGCCACATGAAGAATGTAGCGATATAGTATCCGTAGCACATGACCAGAACCCGGAAAAACGTCGGGGAAAGTCCGGGAAAACTCTGGCAAAACACCCTCCCCGCCCCGGAGACCCACCACAAATCATAGTCACTAGTGCAACGTGCTAGTGGCCCATAAACCTCGGGCAAATGTGCGGCCATCATTTTATTTCGTTGACCGGTGCTGCCAAGTGCGCGCAAGCCGCCCGGAAATAACGAAAAAATAATACACCGCTGTCTTTTTCGTTCGCGGTCCTGCACACAGTGCCGTCGGCTAGCTCGCCTGCGCAATTACTCGACGTTTGCGGGCTTTTTCAGAGATAATCTTCTGTGCCTCAAGATACAACTTTGGGCTGTGTGCACGCCAGTGTGGTGTGCATCAACGCATGTACATTTTCACTCTGCATGTTGCCGACTGGAAGAGAATTCTTGTATGTCCATGGACAAGTCTCAAAACCCATAGCCATGATCTGTGCTGGAGAGTTGTGGTTTTAAACCCTCTCGTATCCTGCGAAATCACTTTTTTTTTTCTTTCTATCCCCACGCCTTTTACCTTTCCAATCCTTCTTTTGTTTGTTTTGTTTGGTTGCTAACCTGCTCCATACCCCCATCTCTCGTGTTATCCATAACCACTTGCCCCTTAACCCCGGCATTTTCCCCGAATTTTCGTCACTCCTCCCTTTTTGAGACCCCCCATTGTCATTGCATACCCCTCCCACGATGTCCCACGCCATTCACGATACGTATATCGGCGAAAAGGCGGTTTTCAACCAGTACAAATATTCGCCCTCTTTATACCAGGGCGAGGTCCAGTCACATGCCCAGACCGTTGACGAATACGCCGACGACGTCTCCCAGGCCATGCGCGAGGCCCTTGAGTTGGCCCGCCCCAACATCAAGCTCCTAGCCCACCAGCCGTACCTTGGCCCCAACGCCAGATACAAGCTTGTGGATTTTGCACTTAAGTTGCTGGTGCGGTTGAAGTTGCTCCCTTTTGTGTTCTGCCATGCCGTGGCGCTTTTTGACCGCTAATGCCTGAAACGTATTGTGTTGCTCGAGCAAGGCCAGCTTGTCATGGCCACGTGTGTTTGGATTGCCGCCAAGGTTCATGGCGGAAACTGTCACTTCGCTAATTTGCGCAACGAGAGACCCAGCAACCAAGTGGAATCCATCATGGATGTGGGCTACGGCTCCGGTGCTCGGTTCGAGGGCCCCACCCAGCGCTACAGACTTCCCCGCGTCAAAGAATTGATCAAACTTTGCGGTGCTCGCTGCAACTACACGCCTAGAATGTTCAACCAGATGGAGATTTACATCATGCTGTCTTTGGACTGGAACGTGACTGCGCCCGGCATCGACGACTACATGGTACCGCTGGAACAGCTCAAGGTGTCAGCGGCTAACGCCAGACCGTTTGACTACGAGTTTTTCCGCATGAAACAGTTCCTTGCCTACGCCGCGTGTTTCCTGTACGAGCTCATCAAGTTCGACGCCAACCGTCTCGCCAGGGCCTCGCTCGACCTCATCAACCAAAGCTTCAAGCTCCTGGAACACGACCCCCGCTTCCAGGCCCCCAATTCCTGCATGGACTTTGAAAATTCCACCGATTTTGCCGCCTACACCGAGCTCCGCAGACACTTGATTACATCTGTGATCAAGGCGCCGGCCTACCTCCTTGAACAGTTCTGCGACAAGGGCCCATTCCAGCTCTTCACCATCTTGGCGTGCGCCAACCATTCCTTCTCTGTTGGCGTGTCCCACCCCTCTGCATCCGTGCCTCAGGCATATTCTCCTCCCTCCATGGTGGCCACGCCCATTTCTTCGCCATACGACAGCCCGGTGACGCCTCGCCACTTCACCTACGAGAGCGTGACCCAGGTGGCCAAGTGTGCAAAACGCGTCATGGAAAGCTCGGGCGTTTCCGCAGATTCAGACGAATTCTACCCCCGTTCTTGCCGCCGCAACTACACTGGTCTCCTTACACCTACTCTCAATTCTGCAAATACCAATAGTCACCAATACCCGCTGATTGCATCTCAGACCTCATCCACATACACGCGACACAGCGACAACCAGTCCAGTGCGCATTCGTCGAACTCTTCCAACTCATCGCGAGAAAGCGAGATTTTCGACAATGATAGACCCAAAATGGGGGTTTTAACGCCTGACAGCTCCGAGACCATATGCAAAGACAGAAAGAGCTGTTTGCCGGATCTCCCACTACATAATAGAAAAAGCAGCTTGCCTGATGCCCCCATCCATGCATACCGCAGACTCTGAACTCCCCCAGGGGTGTTTGGGTTTGTATGACCCCTCATTTTATTGCATTTTATTTCATTTTATTCCATATTACGTACCTATGAATCCATGCATTTACGAAGAGAAAAGTAGTTGTAGTTGTAGGGAACTGTTGGTTTTACGTGTGGTGATCCTAGAGCATGTTAGGGTGATTCAGAGTTGGCAAGAATCCTTCAAAGTGGGTGAATCCGCTTGAATTGTGCGGGATTTGGCTTTTGCAATACACAATAATCAATTGACCAGTGAAAACGCATTTTCTGGTCATTGGTCATAGATTTGTGTGGTGATATAACTACACGTGTCTGGTCAGATATCTACACTTCTAACTGGCACATAGATCTACCATTTACTTATTCTACCATTTACTTATCCTATCATTTACTTATCCTATCATTTACTTATTCTATCATTTACTTTGAACAATCATTAAAAGTAAGAATTGGTGGCCCTGTCTGAACCTATTGACTGGTCAAGTATGATATCCTTATAGATGGAGTATCCTTATAGAGAGGATATGCCCAAACTACTTCACTCTGCACCGACCACGAGTGTTGCTGGGTCTACAAAAAATCTGAACAAGGTACATAGAGAGCAATGGTGACCAGATGATGGTAATCAATTTCATTAAAATTAAGTTAAAGGTGTGTTGTTGGGGTACCTCTGCGAAAACCGTAAGTGAAGCAAATTCTGAACAGCAACTGAAGTCAAAATTGATTCCAAACGGGAAATCCAAAGGCGAAGACATATCCAAAGGCGAAGACAAATACATAGCGAAATTCGCCTTTTACGAATTCCCGTTGTGGCACAATTCCGTTGTGATACAGCAACAGAAACGCCATCTCATCGCCTTCCATTTCTGGAAACTTGCTACGCCACACGAGCACTTTAACGCCAGGCGCTGGGGGAGTCCAGAACAGGAAATGCAAAGGAAAAAGATCACAAATAATTACCGAAAAAAGCCACGTACAACATCATGAAACAAGCGTCCATGCATTTGCACAGCAATGAGCATCGCGTGCGGCGGCCAAAACATGACCGGATTTGTAACCGCGATGAGTGATGCCGAGCGAACCGAAGCGACAGCGGAAGCGACAATGCGGAAGTGTTAGAACGTGTAACCGTTTATTAGACTATCGTTATTTTCTATGATATTTTCGT
>JAJMIV010000524.1:0-10666 GCA_030563445.1 Metschnikowia gruessii
CTGCCCCAAGTAGTTTCAGAGGCTAATCCTTTCTTCCAGCCTTTAATACACACAGATAGATGTAAGCTGAGAATCTCACGATGATCAGAAGAACTATCTTTAAACTCTGTTTACTTGTATTGGCCCCATACCACAGACTTTAGTCTCAACTCCGATGAGTTACATCTCAGTGGTCTTATGAATCAATCTTTGTTCTAGACCATTCTCAATTTTGTAAAACTTCATCAACTCCGCAGAGTATACCATCACCTCAAACATTTTCTGGGCAAATTTGAACTTGGCATTAAGTCTATAGAAACATGGCGTCTCACTTTGGGCCAATTTTTCAAGTATCGTGAGTCTCCTTTTTAGGCCTGGCACGTGTAAATCAAACCCCTCCACATCAAATACTGTGTCGTGTATCATCGACTTCAAAAGGCCCACAAATGTATCCACTTTATTTTGAGCCATATCAAATTGATCCTGATGTACTGGAAGTTCGCATTCGTAGGATTCCTTGTTCTCTTGTGTGCTTGATTCGTTGGGTGCACTTTTGCGCCATGGTTTGAGAGTATCTATGTGGGATGATTTTTGGTGATTTTGCTCGAGAATAGATGCAGCCAACGAAGGAATTACCAACAGAAGAAGAGTGACCACAAATGAAGCAACCCTCATCTTGTCTTTGTTTTTTTTTGAGAAAAAGCGGCCTGGTTCTTTTATATATGTAGCAAATATTGCCATTCTTCATCTCCACATTGCAAATTACTCTTGAGATGAAGGAAACTGATGGTGCCAAGGATTAAAAATCATCACGCATAAGACTATGTCAACTGCGGAAAACACTCTACTTCTTTGTATTCTAGTCATTCTGTTTCATTGTGTACTATGTATAGCTATACCACAAATTTGAATACTCCACCTTCACTTCTCAAAATGACGATTCCTCTGCGCCGAGGATATAGAACCAAAGGTAGTAAACTCAAAGTGGAATACTTCGGAATTATTCCTGTAACTTTCATAGAACTTGCGGTTTCCTCTCTTTTGGATATTCTCAGATTTTTCTTCTTTCAATTTAAAACAGGCGCCCACATGCTCCCACAGCCTCAGGTGTCCTAAGTGCACTTTTGAAGTTGATATTATTAACTCCCGACGAAGGTGAACGTCACCAATATTAAAAGCAGCAAATACACATTAATTGAGTTTTATAAAAACTCGCCTTTTCTGGAAATTCGCCAACCATAGAACAAAATAAGTTCATGGTTACTGCTGCTTACATGTCCGTGTATAATATTCTACATAAATTGATTGTGTGGCAACAGGGAAATATTAGTCTGGAACAAAATAAGACAGAAGAGGGCCTTACCCCACACTCTTTTCAAATTTACAGTGGAGTATTTCTAAATTCTCACAAAGTAATATGTCTTACTGCATGTTCACAATAAGATTGTATTGAATTTTGTGGGGTGATTATGGATTCTTTTTTGGGCTTTACAAAAGCTGCATTTTCTCTGCCCTATGGTAGAACATATAATTACAGCGAAACTGGAATGTAAGAGCACAAACAAAATAAACTTCAGAGGTATAGAATATGATTAGCCTGGTTCCTAAAAAACAAGCCCCGGTTTAAATTCATGGCTGGTTCGGACCCTTGATGAGTGGTGATTATCTGAAAAGAAGCTTAATACACCCTCGTAATTGTCCCGTACGAGACCACAGTGCGTGAGTGAGTAACATATCTTAAGCGGGGTACACTCAAGAGTCATATAAAGATGTATTGACGAAAACAACAATCAGAATGATAATATCGAGGAATCCCTAATAACTTCCCTAAGGCCCCCTAATAACTTCTCTAAGGCATGTCCCTTAGGAATAATCTCCCAAGACGCAGAAATGACAGTAATGTAACTTTGCAAAAAATTGATCAAATTCCACAAAAATGATTAATGAGTGTTTCCCAAGGAAAATAACACCTGCAGTCAAATAACAATAACTGATGGCCTCAAAAGATTCATTTTCGAAAAACAATTCGCATCAATATATTGTAGTTGATCATTTTCGCGACATTCAAGTCTCTAGGCTGGGCCCGGCCCCACCGCGAAAAAAACCTCGATGATCATCTCAACTTTCAAGCAATAATTTTTTTAAACATTCAAAAACATTCAAAAAAAATCACACCACCTAAAATGAAGGAAAAAAGAAACGAGCTTTGGAAGCTAGATCTTCTCGAGGCAAAGTACACCCAGACAACGCCGCGGTTCTCCTTCACCAAAAAGTTGATCAATGCTAGAAACAACTCTCACTTGATGAAGAAGCTTCCTAGTACACCTAACGAGGCCTTCCAGCAAATCCAGGCCCTCAAAACAGACTTGTTCCGTAAAAAGTACCATGGATCATACAAAAAATTGAGCCGGGACGTGACACGGACTATCAAACAGAAGCAAAAGCAAAAATCTGCTAAAGACAAGAAAATCGATAAGTTGTTCCAGAGTGCCGAGTTCCATGATGAACTCATAACTGCAAAACTTGTCAAGATAGTTCTGGCCGCCATTTTGGTCAACAAGGAGGCCAGACAGAACCCTCCCGCGTACATTTCCGAGGACGTGCGGGAATACCTTTCTGATAAGTCGCTGACGAAGAACCCATCGTGTTTCTTCATCACGTACTGCCAGAACGATAAAGAGGTTAATGACTACATCTCGAAGATGTGGAATCTGAAGGAAATGAAGACGCTATGTCTGGAGATCGACTGGAGTTTCCGTAAAATCAGAGGCAACTTGTCCAAGGACGAGATTGCTGCGCGTCTGAAGGAAACCGGCAAGAATGCCAAGGATGTCACTGCCGGAGGAGATGCCAGTGAGAGTGACGATAGTGATAGTGAAAGTGAAAGTGACAGTGATGATAGTGAAAGTGAAAGTGATAGTGATAGCAGTGACAGTGACAGTGAAAGTGCCGAGGATGTCAATATCGATCCCGAGGAGGCCTTTGACAAATTTGCAGCTTATGATAACTTGGTGGCTGGGTCTGACGATGAAGACGAGTTCGTGGCTGATCCTAATGTTGATTACAACGAAATCACTGACCAGGAAATGTCCGAAAGCGAAGACAGCGACCTGGATGCTCCAACCAAGAAGGTGTCTGCCAAGGACGCCAAAAAAGAGGCCAAGGAAGCCAAAAAAGAGGCTAAGAAGGCCAAAAAAGAGGCCAAGGAAGCCAAGAAGTTGGCCCTTCCGGAATTGGCCACAGGTTACTTCTCTGGAGGATCCGACGACGAGGAAGACATCGATAACGATAAGATCGTCAAGGAGGCCACCACCACGCGCAAAAACAGAAGAGGTCAGCGTGCAAGACAGAAGATCTGGGAGCAGAAGTACGGTCACAAGGCCAACCACGTGCAGAAGGAGGGCGCCAGGATTGCCACTGAAAGAGAGGTCAAGCAGCAAGAGTTCGAGGAAAGACAACGCAAGAGAGAGCTCAAGGCCAGACTCGCCCAGGAGACCAACACCTCCAAGACGGCGGGATCTGCTCCGTCTTCTTCGCTGGACCCTGCTCTGCAGGTGCATCCATCTTGGGAGGCCAAGAGACTTGCGGAGGAGAAGATGAAGAACGTGAAATTCACTGGTAAGAAGATCACGTTCGACTAGGAAAGTCGTGCATTCTATAAACCTAGCATATGAGGGGGAATGATCATAGTTATTGCCCCTCTTTATTGTGCCTCTTTATTGCCCCTTATTCAAACCCGCGCGGTCGACTTTGAAGTCCTTGGCGATTTCCTCGTCACTCGTCTCCCCACATGCCAACGGAGAGCTCATGAGGAACCGGTACTGGCACTTCTCTGGCTCGCTGACTGAGATCAAGTCGTGCGACGGGCCACACACCATATCCACGCGTGCAGACCGTTGCGGCCCGTTCCAGCACTTGCTGCCGTGGCCGTAAAACATGGACGTGCCCTGGACCCCGAAAAAACGCCCCACCAACGTGTTGTCCTGATAAAGAGCATCTAGAAACCCGAGTCTATAGTTGTATTCCCCAATTTTCTTGTTGGCCCAACTGCCCTTGACGGCACGGTAGATATCGTTGTCGCCGTAGTCGGCTGCTAAGCCGTCGTTGTAGATTGATTGCTCGGACTTTTTGCTCTGCAAGTCTTTTTCGAGATGGCGGATCTGTTCCGCGAGTTGTTCGGCCTTTTCACTAAGCGGGCCCGTATTCTTGTCATTTTTTACCTGATCTTCCTGTTGGAGAGGAGCAGATGGAGAATCGGGGGTACTTCCAAAAAAGGAGCGGGACTTTTCGAGCAATTTCCCCAAAATAGAAGTGTCTGGATTTGTGTCTGGGGTTGTGTTTGTGTTTGAAACTGACCCAGAGACAATATTCTGAGGGTCAGGAATGATCTCCTGCAAAGCCAGAGATACATGATCCAAACTGAATTCTGAAATATCAAAAGCAGGCTCGTTACCGTCGCCATCACCGCCAGTCTCTGTCTCAGGCTTATTCGAAATGTAGTCCGCATACGAAGATACCGCCTGTTTCACCGCCTGGTCATTGAAATTGGGGTTATAGTTGCGAAGAAGGTTATCCAACATGGATTCTAACACCTTAACACGGTCATTCGCCTTTTTGACATGATCCAGCCACTGTGCAAATGTCTGTTCTAGTTTACGCAGGTGTTGATCCACGAAAGTGTCGATGATAGAGGAAACAGATGGGCTTTTTGCGGTGTTTTGGCTCTTTTGGTCTGGTTTTTGCAGTTTTTTCAGTTTTTCTTGTTCCCGCTGTAACTCTTCGACCAAAGCCGCTAAGCGGACCTCGTCTTGTGCAATGTCACTGGAAAGCGCTTCTGCAGAGTCCACAAGCTTCTGTTTTATGGCCTTGGCCAGTTTTTCCAAGTCTTTCTTGGCCCCTAAGGCGGTTTCTACTGCACTCTTTCTCGTCACCATATACTCGTCAAACTGCGCCTGGACCTGGGCACACACGTTCGGACACGCGCCGCTTTTGTGCTCGTCCGAGCCATCACAACATATATCGTAGTCACACACGCCGTCGTTGAGCTTATAATTCTCAATATATGCCTCTTTGTATCCTTCGTTGGCACAGTAAAAGTACCTTGGCGTCTCCTTGGTGAAAGGACACGCGTTCGTACCGGGCTCGTCGGATCCGTCAGGACAATCACAAAAATCGTCATTGATTTGGTCAAACAGAAGTTCAATTGACGCGTCCAGCAAACAGTGCCATTTTCCATGGGCATTGGGCACATAAAGGGCCTGTTTTTCGGGAGAAACCCCTAAAATAGCGTCTGAAGAAGTGACTGTGAGTAGACCTAGAAGCACAGTTATGGGCAACATTGTTTTATAGTTTTTGTTTTGTGTTTTTCAGTGTTTTTGTTGAAAATTGGGTGTTGAAAGTGGAGCAAAAGTCTGGGGAATATCGGTAGTGGCCAGGTGGAGCGTGGGGAACACGGTCACGTGATGTGGGTTATGATGTTGGGGAGTTTTAGGGTTAAGAAAAAGGGCCAAAAAAAGGGGTTGTGTTCTTATAATTGTGGGGTTATATAAATATTGTTTGTGAAAAATATATTGATGACTTTTTATATGAGTTATACGGCTCTGGTGGTTGATTAGTTGGGTGGTTGGTGAGAGGGTAATTTGTGCATGTTATGGTAATTGGATAATGGTCTGGGTCGTGTCCACATAAACAAGTGGAGCCCAGAAGGGGGTTCTCTTGCGTTTTATGTTTTATATCCGGTAAATTTCTAAATATTGCTTGATAGCTTTTCATCATTCGTCTCATGTCTATTGTTCTAGCCTGGGAATGGACCTACCTGGCTATAAGGATATACCACAAGAAAGCAGAGTCCTCAAATGTGATGATTACATTGATACATCACACTATTATGATTGCACTGTGACTACTACTGTGATGACTATGCCATGAAAACTACACTGAACTGGTACCTCAGGACTAAATAGCAAGTTTTTTTTTTTTAATTCTATCATGAGACTAAAATCAGACTAGAACCGACTGTCAAAGGTTTATGTTAGTAGTATCAAGGTAGCATACCTCAGTTGGGACATTCATACATGAACAAGGTACTACTCAAAACAAGGAAAATCACAGGAAGAGAAAAGTAAAAGCCTCTGAAAATTTCTCTATATGTGAACAAGAATATAGTTACTAACATCGTACCACATGACTCAAAGTCTGGTTTGACTATGTCGAATAAGGTTCCAGCGTATTAATGGGCACAACAGTACCAAAATTTCTTATTTAGTGATGAACAATAAGAGAATAAATTCCTTGTAAGTGTGTATATTAATTTTGTGTTTGGATAGAATATCTTTGTACCCCTTGACTAAACCTACTTGTTTATAGATGTTTCAGCACCCAAGAGCCCAGGATTTAATTTCTCTTGAATGCATTGTAAAATCTCGGAGTATCTATTGATAAATTAATCTTGAGTAGAAAAAGTAACAAGGTAGATAAAATACACCATTTATTCCTACCAAAGTTTGTTAAAACTTCTTTCTGTGACACCATTCTCAAAGTACTGATGGCCCCAGGAGAGGTACCATATATACCCGATCATACGACCTAATATGAGCCACATAGCCACCTAAGACACTTTGAATCAAAAATCTCCGAGTTTTAGCCCTATTAGGGACCATAACTTGTATATATTAATGGAAATTCAAGATATATCAGGCATGCAATCCAAAACAAGAGCACAGTTGAGCTCAATAACACCCATTTTCTCGATTCACAACTAATGCCATGTAATCCCAAAATGCCAGACTGTGAGTCTTATATGAAAAAGTTTTATCAAAAAAGAAAGTCTACGAGAGTGTTTTTTTTTCCCCAAACAGTAACAGAGACTCTTTCCCATACTTATTACCCACATCGTGCGAGTGAAAGTGGCTGCGAAATTCGCTCTGGCCCTAATCTATTGAGTAAGCCCTATTTAATTTCAACCCGCCGAGTTTTTTAAAAAACAATTTCTTCGACTTCCAGAAGAAAGTCTAGAAAATTGAAGCATCTCAAACACTCAGCACCAGAAGCATCCCCAGAAACCCAAGATTTTCTTGTCCCTGGATCCGTTGCTGAATACACCTAATTCCAGCGTTGCGAGTAACATAGAAATGGAGTAAAAAAAGAACATTTGAGTAAATATTAGGAACTCGATATGTCAGGAGCTAGTAAGTGCAACCAAAAACCGACAAACTGATTAATTTGATTACTATTACTTTATCAATCAACAAATTGTGCATAGTGTTGGGATTAGTGTTGGGATTAGTGTTGGGATTAGTGTTGGGATTAGTGTGGAGATCAGGGCGGTGGCCCTAGGGACAGCATATATCACAACAATAGTGTTTAATAGGAATTCTAAGACAGCCCTAAGCTATTAAAAGTTACTTGTTTTTTTCCGCTAAAATGCTAGCTAGATTGCAATAATTGTGGGTCAGTTCCACACGGGTCATACCCAGTCGTGGCACGCTCGGCCCAAGCTCCAAGACCCAACCAGCATGAGACCATACTATCCGGGTATCGCACCAGTTTCCCAGTATCACATTGCAATTTCCTAATTGGGTAATTTTAGATTTATTCAGAAGCTGAGTTAATACAATGTATGATACTTTAACCTTAATAATCAGGTACTACCTGAGGTTTGCTCAATTAATGGGTATCATTAAAATACATGTTGCTCGCGCCACTCATAAATATACATGTTGCTCGCACCACTGCCACTAGAATATCGATGAATATCCACGCCAGGCCAGGCCCAGCACCGGTTTCGCGCACGGCCTGGAGCCACCGGCCCGACATAGTGGGCCGAAACCATGCGAAAAAACAATAGTATAAACTATAGTAAAAATAGGAAACCCTCTCATTCAACCAAAACTGCACTTCACGAGCATGGCCTACGAGAGATGCCGAAGAATAATGAGCCGCACGTCCTCTCCATCGCTAAGTGCAAACGAATAGTCCGGCCTCTTCTTTCGAAAGTTCATTCACTTACTGACCTCCACTCAAAGTATCCAGTGAAACTCAGTTTCGATACTCAACTTTTCGCCAGTGGTTCAGATACGCAAGAAAAGGCATTCAACAATCCCGCCACATCACAAGACCGGCTCATTCTGTTGAAACCGTACTTGGCCCAGGAAACTTACGATGCATATACGGAAATATTTGGGATTTTCAAGAATATCGTCTTGACTTTATACCCTGGGGAGACGACCAGTGCGAAGCGAGAAAATGGAAGAGCAGCAAAAGCACCAAAAGCACCAAAAGCAGCAAAAGCAGCAAAAGCACCCAGAAACAGGCTATACCATCAAAAAAGCCTGAGCGAAAATCACAAAATACAAAAACCACAAACCGGTTCGGCTCATTTGGGTACCCTGCCCGTCCCGCGGTTATCGTTTTTGGCTGCACAAAAATTGGGCAAGTCTATTGCTTTAGGTACTAAGTCCACGCACTATAGTCTCAACCAAACCGCACTTTTTGACCCCGCATCTATTCCACTCTACCTTCGAAAATACCATGACCAACTTGCCGAAGATATTGATGAGTGGTTGGAAATGGAACCGTCATCAGTATTTGGAAATCACCGTGCCGAATTGGTGCTTGGCTACGTGCTCCATATTCTTGTGTTCAACCTGCGTATACTCTTGTATACGTTTGTCCCCGTAGTGTGCCACTGGCTCCATGAACAAGGGCTTGCGAGCCTGCGGTCGCTTTTTATAGAATATTGGCACTTTCTGCCGTTGGACCCTGATCATGACGAAGTTCTGGACCTCACAGGTACAGGCCAGACCAATGACCCCAATCGGGCCACTTTTTGGCTCTTCCACAAGTCCGGTTACTGGCAGAATTTGGTGCTGCTACTTGGCGCCCGGTCGCTGGAGTACTTATCAACACAAAACTACGACGCGTTGCTTCTCGAGGCGTTGGTTTCCTCCGACCGCTTGAGCCTTGATCACATCGACGTACACGAGGTGTATGCACTCATGCGGACCAACCTCCAGCACCCCAAAAACACCCAGGTGCTTGTTTTGATCATTGCGCAGTTGATGATGTCGTTCCGGGCGACGTTCAGGAGTGCATCCACGTCACTGGCGGCACACGACGCCATATCCCAATCATACCAAGAAATCTGTCATTTCGTCCAGACCTGGCTTTGTCTCAGCAAATCGTGCATCTTCAACTCTTTAGATAAAGGCAACGAGGAGATTTTCGACGCGTGTTTTCTGTTTATGGCGTATCTCATGGAAAAGTGTGCGTCTGTGGTTGAATACTTGGATGGGGTGGGTCTGGCCCAGAATCTGGCCCACATAGCTGACACCACACGGCGCTTTAAAAAGCTCCATACAGACATTACCAAGTTGAACGGTACTTGTAAACTTTTGCAGGGCTTTTTCCTCGATACCCAGCTTCCTCTGTTGGACGAGAGTCTTGCATCTCCAGCCATGGTGCGGTACTTTTCATCTTTCGTGCACGAGGACTTTGACGACGACACAATGGACGATTTCATGGCATGGGTAGGGGACCAGGAAACCCCGCAAAGCAGCAAGTTTGTTTCGGTCTTACGCCGCCAGATGGCGTCCCATTAGCATCCATTCATTAGCATTAACTTATAGATAATTGTCGCATTTAATAGAGCCACTCTTTTTCTCCTTAATTGGTACGTCGAAACAGTCCGCCGAGTTTATTGCTCCTGACGCCGAGAGGCGATTGGAGGCATAGTCCTTCAGCCTTTACTGCATATGCAGTTGAAGAGGGCGGTAAGGCCATGACATGTTGACATGTTGACACATCCTACACAGCGATTGGGGTAAGGAGGAAGATCTAGGGCTCGGGAGAGTCAGATACTTTCAATACTCGGTACCTTAATCAGATGTATGTCTGGTGTTTTTCTCTATGGACTATAGATCTTTAGGGCACTAGTGGCATCCTGCAATACGACTTGTTTCTTTAATAATAATTGTACACATTTAGGGACATTTAAAGGGTGTCGACTTTGTGTCTTAGTGAAAAGATTCCCCAATATGGTGTCTTTTCTTGATGAGTTCTAACCAGTCTAGTTCATCCTAAAAGAATTAGTGAACATTATGTTTATCACTTCAGGCTCAGAGCTTTTAACTAAATTGTCTTTTCTCCTTTGGTACGCTCCATTTCCAAGCTATTCGGGCATCAAGGAGGGGTTGAATTGATAAATTGAGAAACAAATCCATTCACCCGAAAAACTCTTCGAACATCTCTTCTTATCTTTGCCAAGCTCTGCTAATTCCCCAAAGGTCTTAGAAGAGAGATTATAAAAGAGATGGAAACCTTTACTTCTCAACCCACTAGCTAGGTATAATAGAAATCGAATTTAAATGGAGAGTGCAGTCTAAGTTATGTAAACTGGATTGTGTTCCCTGTTTCATCACATCGTCCCCGTTCAAGTTATCGTGGTTTCTTTGGTATGCAACGTAAGTGTTGTTTCCTGGTGGGATAGACAGTCAAGTATTTTCACTGGTTGTGACTGCCAAATTGGCAGTTTATGGAATTCAGGCTTTGTCTTCTTATGAATATGATACTATTCTTTGCTATAACTAAAGTCGGTCAAGTTTTAGGCAAGCTATGTGGCGTTCACTATATGGGTGTCAGAAATAGTGTTTAAATCTGAAAATTGATAGTAGAAGATGATGAGTAACAG
>JAJMIV010000525.1:0-10666 GCA_030563445.1 Metschnikowia gruessii
CCGGCGGCTAATACGTGCGAGGGCGCCCCTGAAAATTGTTCCATTTGCCGCACCATAGAGAAAGCCTTTAGATCGGCCAGAAACGTGTAATAACGTAGTGAGAAGTTGAAGTCGATGTCTCTGTAGAGCACCGCAATGACCGGAGTGCCTCTGCTGTTTGATACAGCCATCAGTAACACCATTACATTACCGATAGAGAAAGTTTTCGAGTTTGGGAGGTTCTTCCGGTTACGTTTCCGCAGAACAGCGTTATCAGGTACTGTTTTTGCGCACAGCAACGCCAGGACGTTGAAAACTGTCACAAAGCCAGTATACATGTATAAGACCAAGAAGTCGGCGGCTCCATCAGAGCAGTGTAGAAGAATTGGGTCGATTTCAAGCGCTTCCAGATGTCCAGACACCACCAGAAAGGGGATTACAGTGCGACGTGCAAACGAAGCGGGCAACACGTCCACAAGCTCGATACTATGTTCAAAGAGCACTGCCACAGTGTTCGGCAGTGTCTCGGTCCCAAAATAGGCTAAGCCCCGGATTTCAGTGTGAAAATCAATCTGATGGTTTATGCTAAGATATTGCTGGGCCAGTGCATCTGAAGCCCAGGCATTAAGGCACGAGCCATTCGCGTCCACGAGCCAGAACCCGCATTCAGAGGTTATGGGGGTGGACTCGTTTCCCGTGGGAATTTTGAGTGCATACTTTGATTGTGCCAGCTTATACACACTGCTTAGCAAGTACTTCATGGTATTATGAAGAGCTGGTTGGAGACATGTAGATAAGTAAATAGTGCGTTGCGCATGTATTGCTGCTGGCCTGCATGTAGTACCATGGGGAAGATTTCGATGAATATTTCTAGAGCTTGCAAAAGGGGGGTAGTTCATGAAGTACTATTTCATTCTCAAGGGTTGGGTTCTTTTAGATGATGAAGTTTATGGATTTTCGTTTATTATTTGGAAAACTCTTTTTGGTGGGGTGCTTTTGGAGGTGTTTGGGGTGGTGAAAGTGCATGGTATAGTGGGATCGCAATACCCAGAATACACGTTTGGAGATGATAGTATGGGCCATGACAGTATTGGCCACGGTAATAACAAGAAGAGAAAGATAATACATTTTCTTAGATCCAGACATCCCTAAGATTCTCTCTGCGATCTCTGGTCTAAATTTGGTGGCACTAATCTAAACACTAGCAACACGTCTACTATGTACAATAGTAGGTGCGAGAGCTCAAACCTCACCCATGCTCGCCCATAAAAGTTGCAACCCACAGGCTGTGGGGATAAAATACACGCGAACATATTTGTTACGTATTATTAAGATATTACTCGTTGCTGCTATTTGAGTTGCATTCTATTGCCAAATTGGGATCACAATTGTTTGGGCCATAGTCGTGGAAACTTGCCTCCCTTCTGGGTAAAATACTTGAAGGTACTGTCGAGTCTACTTGGTTGCAAACTTTTACACGCACACTGGGATATTTACACATATGGACTCCGTGTAAGACTAATCAAAGTCTCCATTTTGTCTAATTTTGTAAACTGCGTATATTTTCTGTGGCATAATGTTCAACCTTTATTTCCATCAATCACTGCTCTTTTCTACTGCCCCTCTCTAGTTACGCACTATAACAGTTGCACTGTGCGCTACAGTTTCATTTCTACAAGAGAATACATATCTGTAAACACTTTAATCATATACAGCAAGTATTCGAGTACCAAAAATGATTTTCTTCTGTGTAACAAAAATACTTTTATCAACGGCCAGAGTTTGTGTTGGAAGTTTCTTCTGAGGCTTCGTGGGAAATAGGTCATCTTTTCATATAGTATAAAATATCCGCTTCTTTTGCACTCCTACCATTGTTGATGAGAACGTTATTATTCTCGTATTAATTAAGAAGTTAGTAATAAAAGATACCTTGGTCTTTGTTACTCCTGTATGATTCCCTTATGAAATGTCGTGCTATTCAATGCTTCGGGCCCACTAGCTAACTCTTATCAGAACTGTCGTAGAATGTGCCTATTCAGCTAGTTCTAGGCTGCTTTGTACCCAATACATTAGCACTCTGCCTAAAGTGTCACCCTGATATGGTCACATGGTGTGTGAAATGTTGATTGCGGAAACCCATTACGATTGGTTTACAAATACATGCTAGAATCCGCGAAATAGAAAAAACAAAGCCAACCTGGCCTTTACGAGCTATCTTTTACAATCTGACTTTCAGACCCCGGAATTTATCTCTTTTCTTAGATTCACCACCTCTCTAAAGAACTCTTCATTGTTGTCCTTATGAATAGTCTCATGTGTGGTTTATTCAACTACTGAGGTTCACACCTGGTCACATTCCCATTTTTAGTAAAAACACAATGAATTGTATTACATAACAATATAACCCGGTAACGGATCGCTAATGAAAAATCAAACCTGGAACAATTGTTGTATTTTTTCACACTCAACCTCATAGTTACATGTAAACTAATTGGACTCCGCATAACATGATACTAAAGTCCCTTCATCACATCGATAACCTCACTCACGATTACTTGCAATGACCGTAACATTTCAACTAGGATCTTTTCCTCCGGAACATAGGAGCAGGCAGAAAGGTCCAAATATGGTATGTCGAAGCTGAGAAAATCTATAAGTGCGTTCAAGCCGTCCAAGTCGGGATTGAAGAAATTACCATATAAGATCTCAAGCAACGGTATGCGCATCCCCAACAAGTTTTCGATGGCAAGCTCAAGTTCTAGTTTCCTGGCGGGTGAAATGACTCGTGAAACGGTCCTGGAACTATAAAGCAGAGTGTAAGCTTCTCTGAAATTATGGTCCATGATTCTCAAACTAGATTCGTCCGAACGGGAATCAAGCCACACCATGCGCTCAAAAAATAGGCGCTGGAGTGACGAGCTACATTCACATATCCCACACTCTTTGTTGTATATGGACCAGAAAAGCGTCACAACGTCTGCACTGATTTGAGTGGGGCTTCTGACAGAGTTAATGTCAGGCATTTTGTACTCCACGTTAAGAAATCCACACCTTTCGTCCTCCTCCATAGGAAACCCAAGCTCTTTTATCATAAGTAATGAACTTCCAAGATTGCCGAAGTCATCATTATAGTAAGATGCTATTTCCTTAGGTGACTCTACCGGGAAGTCTGACAGGTGTCTGACTTGAACCTGTGGGCTTGATGGTAGAGCATTTGCAATACCTAAAGTTGATATTAACATTGAAAGATGAACAAGATTGAGCTTCATAATTAGAATGATAGAGGTATAAAAACGAGTTCAAGGGAATCAACAATGGGAAAAAGTCAGGTTTAAGTAGTTCGGGGTATCGACTAGCAAAATTATTAGTATGTCTATAAGTTTCAAGAAAAGGCCATGGCTCTTCCTATGGCAGTAAAAGATTTTTCCTGGAGCACCCAGAGTGGTTTATTTTTCATCTTTGTTTTAGTAGTGGTGTGCTTCAAAGAGGCTGTAAAACGTGTTGTTTTAGGATACAATATGCGCGACAAATAATGCCAGAAATTTGCAAGATTTCATAGGCACGGTAATAAAACATTGCGGGTGTTCCAAATACAGAGAATATTTGAAATTCAGCACTCTATGAATCCACTACACAAGACAAGTGTTAATGCAAACTACACCAATACTTTGTTGCATGGGACTAATTTGAATTACTGTAAAAGGCCTAGTCACCATTGCACTCTTGGACGAACGATTTACAGGAGGAAATTTAAAATAAAAAATAAATAAAAGGGGCTCGATAAAATTCAACTTCAAAGCTTATAATGTTATTCAGGTAAAACTAGTGGTTCATTTCTAAGTGAAAATGTAGAATCACAGGAAGGGTAGATAAACAGTTTTTCGCAGCCGAAAAATTCGAGGTAGGAACAAGGTAGCGCGTTATTATAATGAATTTCAGTAAGAGTTAATCCTCAAATCAGAATACTAAGGTTCCAAATTTGAAGGGGCCCCTAGACTATTTTGACCCTGGATACAATAAGTTTGTTTGTTGCGAAGTAGTTCAGTTTTAGTACAGGGAAGATACCTCTTTATAGTTAGGTAGGGTCTACGAAATGGAAAGCTCAAACGTATATTCGAACGTTCTACACAAAGGTATTTTTTACGGGCACTTTAGTACTGGTGAAAGTGCCCTAAATTCATATATAGATTAGTTCGACCAAAGCGGTCTATGGTAGAATAACTGGGAAACAATCTTGGGTATTTTACTTTCGGTAGTCGATTTACCATATTTTTAGCAGTAAGAATATGAAAACATTCACGCAAGATTAGCTGCTGATGTGAAATTGAACGTAACACACAAATATTGCGAAAAAAGAAGAATTTTCACAGCCTTTCACCAGAAATTACCAAACCGAGACCGGCTATGCAGATAAATTACCCACATCCAAAAAGCGATACAAAAGGCTTTTTCCGCGTGTAGGGAAACCACACAGGCATAAAGCACGGATGGGCTGTGTGCGAAATGTGTACCAATACAAATTTTAAGATATTGGTTTTGCATTTTCGACAAAACAAACAGTACCCGTTTATTAATGATAAAGAATTTTAGCTATAATGAATTAATTTAGAATATTAAATCAGGCAACAACGATACTTATCTCTTCAGTGGATAGCACGTGAGACCGATACCTATTTGAGTATCTATTTGTTGGTAAAACAGAAGAGAATGTAAAGAGAATGGTCAATAAATGAATAGGGGAGAATCTAGAACATGAAAACATGGAATCCACTTTTAATGTCAGCAAACATGTACTAATTTCTCATGTGGCCACTGGCACACTGGCACACTGCCACTCCATGCGCACTCACATCCAAGCAACCAAAAAGAATACCAATAGTTTAAATAACGAAAGGTTCATGGAGAAACCCAAAACCACATTTACTATACAGTTCCAAAGAAGCCTCACCATAGCGGAAAACATTAGAAAAGTAAATTCTAAAAATTTGTTGACACCTGACTGGTTTACCACTTTCCAGACTTGCTATGCATTCCCAAACCTGGCCAATCTAATGTGGTACAGGTTCAGGCCCGAACGCAGATTTTTTGCGATAACACAAGATTGCGCCTCTGATGCGCCTCATTCCGGTTCACTTTTTGGCACTAAGGGTGGATGATATTCCATAGCTAACCAAGAAAGTCCCAGTTTTATTAATTAAATTTCATGAATACTGGATCAGTAGTGTGCTGGCGAAAAAGAACCAGAAAAAACCCGGAAATAACCACAAATTTAATGATCTACTTCGGTGCACACGTCACGTGACACGGCAATCGTAATTCGGTAACGGCTAAAATTCTCACATTCAGATGCCTTTGCGCGTAACGACTAACGGTTTGGGTTTGGGCCAGGTGCAGACAATCAGGCCTCAGAGGAGCAAGGCCGGTCCGGCCCCAGCGCCTCAGAAAATAGTTTAAACTTTATTCTACGAAAAAGCCACACGATGCAAAATATCAGTGCCATTCCACATCACTTTACATCAGTTAACAGTTAACAGAACACACACAATCCCACACAATCCCACCCAAATCACATTAGAACATCCCAAAAACGGAAATAATAAATAACATTTACAGTAAATTACATACATGCCAAAATTTAGGCCCCCCCCTTGTTATTGCTTTTTTGCTGTTCTCCTTCCTCTTTTCACTCTCATTCCTCGCTTTGCTTGCTGTGGTTGCTTCGCCTTGTTTGCGAAATTGTTTGCGATATTGTTTGCGATATTGTTTGCTCTGCCCTTCCCCTGGCTTGGCTGCAGGCGGTGAGATTGGGGCCAGGGCCTGCCAAGGTGCATGGGCCCATTGGCTCCAGGGCCGCCCAGGCCGGGGCTCCCACGCCATGAGAAGGTTTATTTGGTTGTGGGTTTCCGCTTCTTTTTACTCTTCTTTTCTTTCCACGGACCGACTAGATATTTGGCTATTGAGAACCTTGCTTTGAGTATACTACGGGGTAAACCATTTTGCAACACAAACCCAGGCAACACGCGAGTCTATAAATAGACGGTGGTTTAGTGTTTTAGTGTTTTACTTTGACGATTGTTTTTTGCATTTTTTTGCATTTTTTCTGGTGTTCGTTTTGGCTTTGGCTTGGTTCGCTAGCTTTTAGTATTGTCGTGGGGCCTCATCTCTTCCCCGTATTTCCGCACTCGGTGTATCTGTGGGAATCAATAACCGGGAAATAGGTTAAACTGGAGGGTCGATACGGATAAAAGAAAGGAAGAATATTGGCTAATACCGTGCGTGATTCGTGTGTTCCGTGTGTGATACATTGTGTGATTCCGTTGGGTATTTGTATTTTCTTTTGAACTTGCTGCAACCCACCCTTTTAACGGTGTTTGTTCCAATTTGAAGAGCCACTTAAAGCAGCAAAACCCTCTCACTTCAACTCAAACCCAGAAAGTTCCCAACCCCAGAAATTTCCCAAACCAGACTATTTTCGAAAACCGTGATCAACTGAGAATTCACTGCATC
Organism: Metschnikowia gruessii; assembly: GCA_030563445.1. Lineage (NCBI taxonomy): Eukaryota > Fungi > Ascomycota > Pichiomycetes > Serinales > Metschnikowiaceae > Metschnikowia > Metschnikowia gruessii. The sequence continues at coordinate 6,487 of JAJMIV010000525.1, forward strand.
TCTACACTTCGGTTGTTACCTTCGTTTTATGTTATCTCCGCAAACCCGTCAGCATAAGCCGGCCCTGTCATGGAAAATCCTCGACCTCCTCAAAACACAGTCGTCTCCCGGGCTGAGCCGCACGCCCTTGTCTTCGAACTTACCCGCTGAAGATGTGCGGTCCGTGTTTAAATGTGCGTGTTGCGGTACCGTTTTGGTGTCTGAATGTGAAACCACCAAGTTCTTCTGTGCCCAGTGCCACACCACGTGTTTGTGCACGGATTTCGACTGTACGGAGCCTCCGCTGGTGACTCCTGTGTCGTCCGCGTACATCGAGCGGTTGGTGGCCGAGTGTCTCCGCGGCGAACGGGCCCGAAACGGCCATGAATTGCACGATAAACTCAAGCCTTTGCTGGACTACTTATTGGCAGCATTCTCCAGCATGACCTGCCTCAATCACTCGTTCAAGATCAAAAAACGTAGCCGCCGCGCCCACTACTCTTCCAGTAACTTGGACCTTGCGGACGTGCGCAAAACGTTCCGGATTCTTCTCCTGCTTCCGTCCAAAAAACCCCTCTACTGTGCCTTGACAGGCGCATGCAATTGCCTCAAGCGATTGCCCATCAACCTCTCGGACGACCCGCGTAACCTCTACTGGGTCATTGTGTTGTTGGAAATCCCCATTTTGCATAAGGCCTTGACCAATTGGGAAGGCCGGACGCTGAACCCTGCACCCAAATCCATGGCCGAAGTTCCTGAGATCCAGGCGCTTTGTTACGAGATCATTAAACGTGTATTGGGTGTTTTGAGCCAGGCCGAGTCCGTTTCGGCGGGTAACTACCTTGCCAGCTGGTTCCTGAAGCTCTCCAAACTGGACTTCTTGCAGAAGGTCGACCTTATTAACTTGTACATCACCTTCCAGTTGAAAAAGTACTTTTTCCTTGCAAACAACGCGGAGCTTTCTCGAAGAAGCAGCAGTGTGGGTTCCCACGGTCACGCCCACAACACTTCTCCTAATCGCCGCATAGTCAGCTATAATGGCCCCATGTCTGCAGATGATGAGTACTTTCAATTGAGCCATATGAAGGAGGAGGCGGAAACCGTGACCGAGGAGGCCCCTGGCTGGTCCAGGCTCTCCATAAACACAACCGCTCTTCCTCGGAAACCCACGACTAAGAAAAAGCAGGACCTCAAGGTTAGGCTTCACCAATATGCGCTGAACTACCACTTGAGAACTGCCGCTGGTGCTCTAGGCATCTTTGTTAAGGCAAACTACATCCGTCTTAGCGAGGACAAGCTCCCAGTGGATGCATTCTACAATTCTCTTGTTGATTTTGTCAACATCAAGCTCGATTTCGATACCTGGCTGAGCAAAAAGAAAAAGACCAAGCAGAACTCGGAAACGGGCCCTGCGCTCCAGACCGTGATCGACTATATCCACGGCAGCACGGAAAACTACATTCCAATGGACGACCGTGCGCAATTCTCGCTGTTTTTCTTGTGCCAGTACCCCTTTCTCATCACTTTGGGTGGGAAAATCTCCATTCTTGAGTACGAAGCACGCCGGCAAATGGAGCGGAAGGCTGAAGAGGCCTTCATCAATTCGCTAGACAAACGGATCGCGTTGGATGTGTACTTCAAAGTCCGTGTGCGCAGAGACCATATCGTGCAAGACTCTCTTATGTGCATTGAGCTCAACCAGAGCAACCTCAAGAAAAGTTTGCGTGTGCAATTTGTTAACGAGCCGGGTGTCGATGCCGGTGGTTTGAAGAAGGAATGGTTCTTGCTTTTGACGCGGGCGTTGTTTAGCTCCAGAACCGGAATGTTGCACAATGTGGAGCAGTCCAACTTGCTTTGGTTCAATGTGATCCCGGTGAGAAACCTCGAGATCTATTATTTATTTGGAGCTGTACTTGGCTTGGCCATTTACAACTCCACCATCTTGGATTTGAACTTCCCCTTGGGCTTATACAAGACTTTGCTAGGCTTGCCCATTGGTCTTGCTGACTACAAGGACTTATACCCTGAAGCTGCGCGGAACTTGTTTAAGTTACGCGAATACACCGCCGAAGAGCTCGAGTCGGTGAATTTGACTTTCGACGTGACTTTCCTGGACTTATTTGGGAAGTACCACCAGCGCGACTTGATTCCTAACGGCGGCAACATTCCAGTGACAATCCACAACAGGGAGACTTATATCGACAAATACGCGAGTTTTTTCCTCGTTGATGGAATCGAGGGCCAAATCAAGGCCCTCAAAAGCGGATTCGCCAGCGTGGTTGATGGGAATGCGTTTTCGTTGTTTCTGCCAGAGGAGATCCAGTTGTTACTTTGCGGTAGTGAGCAAGGGAGCTTTGACGTTGATGTGCTCAAGTCCGTGACAAATTATACTGGCTGGGGCAGAAAAGAGGATGCCGAGACGTCTCTGGTGGTGAACTGGTTCTGGGAGTATTTGGCAGGTCTCACATTCCAGCAGCAGAAGCGCGTGTTACAGTTCATTACGGGTTCAGACAGAGTGCCTGCGACGGGTATTCAAAACTTGAGTTTGCGTATCAGCAGATTGAATAACGGTAAAGATAGCGACAGATTGCCTATTGCACACACGTGTTTCAACGAGCTCGCGATTTATGAGTACAGTTCGAGGGAAAAGATGATTGACAAGCTTTCCAAGGCCATATACATGCTGGCCGGATTTGGGATCCAGTGAGTTTTTTGAAGTTTTTGATGAAGTCTTTCCACGATATGTACCAAAAGGAACATGAAGAGATGGCGATTTGTGCGTGTAAGATGGCATTGCTTCCAACAGAATATAGCATTTAATACCCGAGTCATTTGTTGGTTTAGCGTGGAAGCATGGGTGCAAAGTGCTAGGAAAATGGAATTAGCCATACGTGACCCGCTATAGAACCCTAACTTAATGTATCCCCATGATTTTGTTACCCTGTGTAAAGTGCCTCTATTAAAGAATCCCCAATTTGAGAAAGCTTTGCGATGAAGGGAGTTGTTATTCAGCTTGTCCATACTGTGCTAATATAGTTGGGAAGGTGTTAGTATGCCTGATATTGGCACCTCTGCAACATGTGTAAGTATGTGTATTTCCTGGCTAGATAGTTTTTCATTACGAACCCTTCATTTTTATAACACTGTTTCCAATTTTCAAAATACTAATCGCTTTTCATGTCTGATGAAATCTGAATGTCTATATATCACGTGCAACAGCCCACCATAAGCGTTCCCAAATCCTGTGAATCACTGACTATTTTATAGAGTTACAAATCAAATCCAAGTGGAATAATCAGTACTACAAAGATATATTGAATCGGAATTTGTAATTCTATGAATTCATTAAAAACTTTCAATATGTTAATTTAATTCGCGTTCTCTTCATCAACGTGTCCAATGTGTAAGACCTGTCTTATGGTCACTACAATGAAGCAGAATTCAACGGAAAGATTATGACAATGATTAGCCCGACTTCAAGTCAATGATTCTGAAACCTTTGATTACACCTTCGTTCCGGGAATATAATAGAAGATAATAATTCCACACATTATTGGTGCAACTAGGAACCCTTTAATTGATGTGCACAAGTGGAGTTGTTCACTTAAAGATACACACTTCACAGGACAATCTAATCCAACTAGCAGTTTTAACAATATATTAAATAGTCGGAGATATTTACACTATTAAATTGAACAAAGTTAATTTACAGAAACCTCAAGCGGTGCATGGTGTCTTATAAGCAATTTCATAACTGAAGCATGGGAAGAGAATGGCAGTGAATTGATTTGCGCACGGATAAACGGCCGTGTGCCTGTCGGAAGGGAGACATAATATAAGTCAAAATTAACTGGTTTCACGAGCTAGAAGTAGTGATAACTTATTGATGATAAATTCAGAGAAAAGTAAGAACCGAAAAAGGTCTTTACTAGTAAGATGCAGGAGAGCCCCAAAATATTCCAAACCAACCCAGTATCATATTCACCAGTGGTTGTGTTAAATGTTTCGTTAGTCATATTGGAACCAGTGTTGCGCGTTCGCGTAATTTTTCATAAATCGTTATAATTTTTACGAGGTTGCGATTCAAATTTTCGATTACGACTTACGATTACGTGTCCAAAGAATTCTCGTAATTCGTAAACATTCGTAATACGATTTTTTACGATATCGTAATACGATGTCGTAATAACTGGTCCACAAG
>JAJMIV010000526.1:0-10665 GCA_030563445.1 Metschnikowia gruessii
GAGCAATGTATCTGATGCCGGTGACCACCACCAATAACTACCAAAAGCAGAACATGATACCAAGATCACTATGAACTTTTTTTGCAATTTTGGATTCTTCCAGGTGGGAAGATTGGTTGTAGGTCGAGGCACGATCCCGATCAATGACGCACGAGCGGGAACGTTTTCGAGAGCAGGGTCGAAGAAGACCGGCTTTGGCCCCGGACTGGAACAAAGAAGGAGGAAAGGTATATAAAGTAAGATACATAGGTGTATGTAAGTTAGAGACCAGCATAAGAGAACCACCTCCCCAATTACTGAAATCCTGTAATGCCTGTGTCACGTGAGCGCATGTGACTGATAGTCTCATTTATTCAACAACTTTTACCACTTAACTGGCGCTATATTTTAAAAATATCATACGTACGCTGAGCTGTGGGGTTAGAAATGCTGAACTTTTCAGATATGTACTCTTCAGAACTTTGGTATTTTACGTAAAGCGACGTTTTTTTCGTAGTAAAAAGTATGGTTTCGTATAGGGTAATAAGAATACTTTAACTTCAATTTTGTATTTGCCTAATACGTCGTAAATACATCGTAACTTGTAACCCTGGTTGATACACACAAGACCGAAATTTATCACATGCTTTTAATCTAACTAACGTATCTAACACACGAGTTTCTGACGATATTCGGTTATGACTCAACTCCCGCTTTTTTAAACTATGTAGCGACTATGGCCGTCAAAGTTTTACAGATTTTTTCTACTTGTTGTTACATGCCTTAACCGAATTAACCAACATAAAAACTGTTTCTGCACAAGAGTTAACCACCCGGAGTAAATACTGTGATCATCCCGTGATTGGCTGATTATACCCTTGACTATTCCACGTTGGCCGCAAAATACCTGAAAGTTTGCGCCTATCACTTAGATGGCTACAGGGAATTTGGTTTGGTTTATGCTTCATTTAATGCAACTATAGCAATGTTTCGTTTGATCAAAGCGCAGCCCTAAACCCAGTATAGAACAACAATGTGGGGTTGTGGTATACTTAGCAACATGTAAATGAAACATTCGCTTATGGTTGCAGAATACCGAGTTTAAAAACGATTCTGGGTGGAATCATAAATATTGGGCGACGCTAAGACATGCTTAGAGACTGTGTTTCCACAAGTAGAATAAGCAGAAATAATAGCAACTCTAAAAATCGAGGCTTTCTCTCTTTGGAAGGACGTAAATACGTTATGTGCCTTGGACGAGTCCCGGACCGGGACGGGAATCATCTTGCAAGGTTTTGCTAACGTATTATACCAAGCATTACGTGGTAAGCTCCACGGTAAAATGCGATTTAGTGAGAAAACGTTCAGTGAAAAGAGTTACTAGATGAAGAGGCATCGATTAATCTGTTCAGTTTGTAATTAGGTGATATAAAAGTGTCCCACTAGGCCTGCACATCTGGTATGAAATGCTCGTGATGACGATATCTAGTTCGAAATATTGGAAAATTGTGTAATACCTGTGCATTTCAAGCTTACCGGATTGAAACTAGCAGAATACTTCAAAGTCTTGGCATGCATACTCCCCAACAATGTATATGTATCCTCCTTTCGCATGCCTCAGTCCATACACGTCATGAGCGCAACGAATGGGGTGAGAAACTGTGGCCTATTGTTTAAGCTACTGGAAGATTCTCTATGAAACTGTTCCAAGAAAACGGCTTAACGAGCACAAAAGAAATTTGGATAAATCCGCAAGTATCGGTATGACCCCAATCGTTTGTGGTACTTGTGCTTTGATCTGACATTGGCTCCATCAAAAAGTTTGTTCTTTTGAATGCTTCAACAATAAGGTTTAGGCCCCAACAGAATATTAAGGACATAATAGGAGAAACCATCCAAAGGGGCTGCCTGTTCCCGCGCCTGAATGGATCCTCATAAATTGTATGATAAGTACGTCTATTGTTATCTAGGTCATCAATTTACAGGGCACATTGTCTTTGTACGTATGCATATTCCAGCTTACTAATACAACTTTTATTAAGTAGTATCCATCATAGTCAAGTTTCACCAACCCCGACCTTTCGTTTCCTAGAAAACCCAAATCCACCAATGCTCAAGTATACATATATAGTCAGTTTGTCACAAAACACAGAATACTTATTTTTACAACCACCAGAACAGATCCAATGAGAAGCTCCTCTGTTCTAACCTCTTTTTCTGCACTTTCCTCCATGGTGGTCTCATCGCCAGTGGGTACTCCTTCTTCCACAGAAGAGAGCCGTTGGCTCAACTTCAGATTTGAGACTAAAGAAGAGACTGCGTACTTGGACTTGGGATATCTCCACAACCACTTGACAAAGTTTCTTGACGAGTCTGACTTCAAGTACATGGAATTTGTGAAAGATAAGGCTGAAACTAGCAACGACTTTGCCAATCTCCATAATTTGATCCACGGCTTGCCCTCCGTAAATATCTTGAGCAGCAGCTTAAAACTACACGGAAGGTCTATGATGCCATGGTAAAAGCAGCCGGCAGCTTGAAGTATTTTGCGGAAAATACTTCTGAAGGTTCCCGAATAGCATCCCAAATGCTGGTTCTCAATTTCAGGGCCTTGGTGCTTATTTCGCTGCAAGTTGTGAAGGACGTGGACACTAATGGACACAAAGACGAAATGAAGCGATCTTCTGCAACCTCATGGACTTGGTGAAGGAATCCAAGCCGCTCGGCAATTATGCTGGCTTTTTTCGTGTGGTTGGTGCTCTTACCAGAGAAACAGCGCAGAATGTTCAAATGTTACAGAAACAAGTGCTGAAGGACGTTTGGTCAGAAGATCAATGTTCCTTTACAAAGACGTTTCTAGGATAGAAGTCGATTCAGTAGCTTTGGTAGTCATACTGATCTTTAGGGTTTGTGAAATGCATATTTGCTAGCCGCTAAGTAAAATATGTCTACTAAATTAATTGATATAGGTGCACTGCCGATTTCAAAAGACCTAGTCAATAATCATTAAGTATTATTCTGAGTCTGGGCTGTAATTATCCCGAGCGAAATGGCGATTACGCAAATACGCCGGAGGTTTACGGCTACGTTTCACCACTTAATGGGGAGCCATAAACATAATTCGTAACAATTCATAAAAGGCTTAATGTTATATTGATAAGAATTACTGTATGAAATTTGTTAATCAAATGATATAAGTATTATTTTTGGCGATATTAACAGCAATTTTTAGTGAAAGCTCACTATATAAATTGGTGTATTTATGTACAACATGCAAATACTCTTCATTAACATCCAGTCAAACTGGGCCATGGATTAACACCACTCCCACCAAAGTTTATACTGGAGCCGAAGAACATAAAAAGATCACAAAACAAAAAGAGGGTAGTGAAATTACTTCAATATTAGTTAATCTGTATCCATGTGGGAGGTACTTTAGTTGATCGCCAATAAAGGGAGGGTTAGTAACACCCCGAACTTCCTGATTTGATCACCATAGCCAAATATTTCGACCTTTTTAATAAGGTTCTCATTTCTTGTTTTTGACTTTATCTAAGAATAATAAAAGACAGTGAGGAATTAAATGAAAGGGCGTGTCTTTAGTAGAATAAATAGAGATTTGGAAACCAGGGAATTGAAAATGTCTCCAATATCCTTTTACCATATCTTTATAAAGTTTAACTACAACACAGGAAAACGAACATAAGATACCAGCACACTAGCTAAATGCCTCTTTAACGTATGCCTAAGAATGGTCTTAAAAAGACTAGAAAGTACAAAGCAAAAGGTATAAAGATCGTATATCAATGAAGCATTATTAGACTAAGCCACATTATAAGATAATCGATATTGTCCACAATATCAACAAATCGATAAAACCGCAAATTATACAGTTCTCCGTCAGGATGAAAATGGAGAAAGGTCTTCCCAACTTGCGTCAAACCCTATGAATCGGGTAACCTTCCAACAATAGACAGAAAGTGTTTAATAATACACCTCACGGTTCAGTCGAGAGGTGGTCCACAACAGTACACTGAGCTCAACCATTAACATTGCGTCGGCATATGTCCGCCTGATTGTCTTGTATTATGCGAGCCACGTGGCTCCGCATTCACCCAATCTTGTTCCTGACTTCCCACAGACTAAAAACGCCCTGCTATCATGGCTTGTGATCGTACCTCATCACAGGATCATAGTTGTCAGGGGACCTTTTCCGGTGATGGAAGCATCCGCAACAGTACCCTATAATACTCAACACGATGAAAAGCAACGCAGCCACTCCGGCACACCATGCAAACGCGTAGAACTCGATCGACAAGAACGTTTTGACACCAAAGGTATCTAAGTTCTTATTGACAATCTTCCTGACGTACAAGTAAACACCGGTGGTAAGGGCCGAGCCAATAATCACCAACAAGAAAACGAAAAACATGAGCAAGAAGTTGCAACATGATAGGAATGCGTTATCCGGCGAGCAGCAAAGGCCAACGAGCTGGAATACTAGCGACACAACCGCCAAGCCTGCTCCACCAAATAGTAACGCGAAACCAACGATAGTAACAGTGTGGAGTAACCCAAGATCTTGCTTTAAATCTCCCGGAAGCCCTAAGTTATCGTACGTCAAAGAAGATGTCACCGCAAGTAGGTCTGATATAAACGAGTCGGTGAGACCACCTGTCAATGAACCCAAGCCCTTGCCATAGTCCTTGATTTTCTCCAACATCTCATGCTTGATAAGCGTCAAAGGGTCGAGTTGATACCCGAATTCCGGCGTCGAGCAGTACGTGTAATTGACATTATTATTACGGAATTGCTTCCCGAGCTCTCCGAGATCACCAATGTTCTCAACGTCTCCATCAAGGTTTCCCTTACAGTAGCCGTAGAACCCAACAGAGTACATGTCTGATAAGCCCAAGTCCGACGGGCTAGCAGACTCGATGATGTGATCAAGAGCAGAGTTAAGGTCTCCGGTAATTTGAGAAAGGAGTGTGGCAATAGAATCTGGGATAGATGCAGTAGAAGCGAATGCTTGTGCCTCGGAAAACAAACTGTTGGTGTCGGCAGTAGATAAGGCGTTAGCCAAACCTGAAGTAGAGACGCCGTATTGAGATGCGACAGAAGCAATGGCAGAATTGCCACTGCCTCCAAGAAGTCCACTAGGAACAGAGCTGAAGCCGGTGATTTTAGCGGTCAACGAAGAAATGTCAAAGTCTCTCTGATTCAAGGTTTTTGTTGGCTCCAACTTCAATACTTCATTAGGAATGGGCTCTGGCTCCAACTGACGCTTAGCGATGGAAGTGTTCTCGAAAATCGTGGTGAGATTCAAATGCGAAAGCTGGAAGCTGATAAGATAGTTGTTTGTGAGGTAGCTCTTGTTCGCGTAGGAGCCAATCAACGACCATACCAGTAGCACGATGGTGGCTATGGTGAAGAAAAGAACCAAGATTCGGAAAAACATGGTTTGTCTTCAGCAAACCTTGGGATGTGTTGTTGGTGGATGGCCTCAATAGAAATCGGAGGTTCTTTCAAATGATTGGAAGATCGCAAGGAAATATGGAAAGGCCGTTTAAAGAAAAAAATGAGGGGTTCGAATCTGCGGTCTTCTCAAAATCCACCAGATCTCACGATTGCTTTTCTTGCCCAATTAGGAATCTGCAGGTAAACAATGAAAGTTTAAGTATTTTTTTGGCCCCTCCAAAGTGTTTGCAGACCAAAAAGGAAGGAATAAAAAGCAGGTAGTGAAAAGATTTAAGTTAAGATTTTCCGTCTGATTTAAGCAATTCCCGTGGCGTAAAGTGGATCTCTTTTGCAGGGGTTTTCAGGGCATCTTGTTTATCAGCGGCGGAAATTTGGTAAATCAATGCGACGGGCGTGCATATACGCGGGCAGGGCGGCGGAATTTCAGAAAGGCGTCTCAGTCTGAGCCTCAGCCCCATAGGTATTTTTGGACGCGTTGCGTGCATGCATGCGGACATTACCCAAAACGGCAAAAGAGATTGGCATGAGATACCAGCAGTCACGAGTTTTGGTTGTGGGGCTGGGGCCGAAGGCTGAGCAGGAGTGATTATTCTCAACTGATGTTTCTATTGGCAGTCAATTTGAAGCAACCCAAAAGTCACCTCATGTGTAGTGGGTGGGGATTATGTAGGCTGGACAGTCACGCCTCAGTCTTCGTCCATGTTCCCCAATTCATCAAGAAGCTCCTTTTCGAGCTCGTCCATGTCGTCGATATCATCCATGTCATCCATGTCGTCCATATCGTCGGGTGCATCCACACCATTTAACTGATGCTCTGTTTTTCTTCTCTTCAGACTGTTGTCAGCATCCGAGCTTTCCTCTTCATCTTCCTCTGACTCGTAGGCTGTTCTTTTATGACGGGGTTCGCTCATTAAACCCTTGAGGAATGAGGATCCGCTCGGCTGCTGGGGTTTGTCGTCATCGTCATCGTCGTCGTCATCATCGTCGTCGTCATCATCGTCGGCATCATCATCACTTAGTCCGGCAAGAAAGTCATCCACTTCCGCACTAGCATCATTAAAGTCGTATTCCTCAATGGAAGAAAGAGAGTCTTCACGCAGCCTTCTTGTCTGTGCGAGGCCACGGCTTTCAGCTTTCTGTCGCTGCACCTCTAGTGTCTTGTGGTACTTATCGACGTCCTGCTGCGGAACGTACCATTCTTTTTCGGGAAGGTCAATTGCGTAATCGTCCTCGGGAACTCTGGACCACAGACTCAAACATGCAAAGAGCCAGTCGGGGCTGACGATCTTGACCAAAGGTATAATCTTCTTTGCTACCCGAACTTTGAGCGTGAGGCCAGCTTTGGCCGCAGCAGAATTGGGGTCCCGGCACACCACATGGGTGACCTCGGGGAACACTTCGTTGACCACCTTGACACCGAATTGGCGGCACCAGATCACTATATCCGCGTTGTCGATGTTCATGCCCAACGGAAGAATGCCTGAAAACAACACCACCACTCCTTGGAGACAGTGCTGTTTAAGATTGGGGATTATGGTGGTGAGGTCGGGGCGGGGAAGCGCCTGGTTTTGGCGGTAGACGGAAAAGAGCTGGAAGTACTCGTCGTGTATGTTTTCCAACGCACTCTGTAGAGTGGTGAGTTCGGTGTCGTCGTCTCGGAGAAGGTGCTCGTCGTCGTCATCCATGCCGTCGCTTTCGGGCGTGGGTGTTTCGTGGTCGTGGATCATTTTGTCCAAGTTGTGTTGTAACTTGGCAAGCGGGCGGTCGTGCTGTTGCTGCTCCACTACTTGGCTCCGGGTCATCAGCTGTTCCATTAGGAGGTGCTTGTTATCTTCGCCACCGCCGAGCAGGAGCATGCGGTCTACGGGGGAAGCGTTGTCTGTGGATTCAGAATCAGGGTTGTTTTTCTCGGTTGGCTGTGCTTGTTCCGAGGTAGCAGAACCGTCAGAGGCATGCGCCACAACCAGTCCATTCAGATGCACAGGCACAGCCACTTGTGGATCCGCCGACTCCGTCAGGGCTTCCGATTCCGGCATTTCTTGGGCCGGATCTTCAGCGGCTGTGTCCATTCCTTCAATAACAGGCTCTGAGCCCTCTTTTACGCCTCCTTCGGGTGTCGCAGAAACCTCCAACGCCTCGAGACGCGCAATGGTCTTGCCGCGCTTGGATGGCCCAAGAAGCTGGCCGTTCTTTTTCGGCAAGAAGCTCAGGTTGATGTCGCCAATGCCCACAAAGAAGTCGTAGGGCACCACCTTGATGAGGTTGGACTCCCATTGCCACACGTCGCCACGGTCGTCGATAATGACCACCATGGACTGGTCTACGGGGAAGAGCCGGCGCAAGTTCTTGTGTGTGAGCAGCCCGCTCTCGTCTCTGCTGAGAATCCGGTCGCCAAAGTACTTGGCTGTCGGGTCAATGATGGCAGCAATGGCAAGAGCATAGTTTCGCGTGGCCATAGTATAGATATGGAGCTCGTAGAGCTCGGAAACGCGCGCAAGAAACTGCTCGAGCCCCGGCCGCAACTTCACGTAGTACCAGCACTTGCTGGGCGGCGGTTTGGGGCCCGTCCAACCCGGTGGGAGCACGGGTTCTTCCTCCAACGCAAACAGGCGCACGTCTTTCACGTAGGGGTGGTTCGGGCTCAGCGTGTCGCGCTGCCACTCGCCCACGGTGGGGTCCACGGTGGCGTGGATCACGGTCTGGTCGAGGTCCACCACCAAAATGAGCTTTTTCTCCTCGGCCAACTTCGCCGTGGCCGAGCGCTCGATTTTGGCCGCCTCTTCCTCGGAAACTCGGAGCCCCGAGTTGTCGTGGGACATCAGAATCGTGGCGCGGTCTTCGTACGAGTACCCGGAGTAGTCCTTGTCGTCCTCGACGGCTTTTCCGCAGAGCGCACAGAGCCCGCCGTACTGGATTGTGTGCGTGCACGCCTCCTGGATCACGTACACTTCGACGCCGCTATGGGCGATCTCCTGGTTGGGCCGAATATTGACGGCAACAACCTCGCCTTCGACGGGGGCCTCGAGGCTGCCTATGCGCTCGACGCGTACCTTTTGTGGCACGTTTTCGGTGGATTTGGGGTCATCCTGGTAGTCCCAGTACCGATAGCGGAATAAGGGCGCGTGTTTTTTGACCTTTTCGCCCGCCACGCAAAGCACAGTGCTGACGGTGACGGGAAACGGCACCAGCGAGGGAAGACAGACGCTGGTCATAGGGTAGAGTCTTTTTCGGGGTGTTTTAGCGTGTTTTTAGCGTGTTTTCGGGGTATTTTGGGGTTTCACAAGAGGAACGTCCGCGGGTAACTATGGGGCGGAGTTTTTCAGCAATTCCACGCTTCGGCGGGGTTTTTGACGGCAATCCGAAGGTCTCGAGCGGGCGAGTGATAGATATTCTCCAACACAAAGAGAAAAATAGAGAACTAGGGCAAATTTAACGGGCCTTTCTTCAGCCTTACACTAGTATTAGCGGAGAAAAGAGTAACGAGAAAAGCTGCTGCGGAAGGGGCACGGGTGTTTACTCAGGCAGACGTGCGGTAAGTTAAATGCGCTGCGGAGAGTGATATTCCCTGGTGTAGGGACCACAGATGTTTGACTTGGGGATGGGTTACGGTTGTGAAACTTGGTATATGTGATCATGGCGGGCGTTGATACCCATTGATGTAATAAAATTAACCTGTTTAAGCGTGTACTTTTGAGATAATCAGTGGTCTAGCTGCTAGAGGGAGCTTCTGCCGTGCCGCATCAGCCCCTGTCTGCAGGAGATGCGATGCACCGGCTGCGGCTCCGGGGTGAAACTGTGCAAACGCCGCAGGATAAAGGGCCCACCGGTGTTTTGGAGGCACGGGTGCGGCGCAACCCCCGACCCCACGGCGTGAAGCCACAAGCGCGCCCACTTTGCAGATCCTCGCTTGGATGCGGTCGCCGGTGGCCAGTTGCCGAACCCGGACGCCGGACGGCTGCAGATGTGTTCCATTATGGGAGTATTCCATTATAACGAGGATGGGGTGTATTCTGTTAGTTGATTATTAATAGCGACGGTTTTCTTTACTTTAATTGTGTAGTCGGTCAAGACGGTGGAGAAATTGCGGCCATTAAGCTTATTGTGTATTCCCCGATCTGCTCTTGACGGTTTTAGGTGTTATGGCTGCAAAGTTTAGAGATTCACCAATTTCACAGTGTTTTTACTAGGACTGAAGTAGAGACTTTTGGAGGTATTGGTTGGGGAAGTAGACGCCCAATCATCAGTGAATGTATGATGCGAGATGTAAAAGCCGAAGTAATGTTGGTTTGTGCAATATTCATTCGGTCTATAACAACTGTGTTGACTTATTTAGAATGCTCTTTAAAATATTTTCTAACATTTGTCGAGCAGTTTATACCCCAATCAGACTCCATAACTTTTCCCAGTATCAAGTCATGAATCTGGCCGCTACCTCCGCATCTTAACACGCCGTGCATCTTTCGAGTAGTGATGTTGCAATTAGCAATATTCCTTGTAATTTGGGCAGATTCCACTGACAGTAGGAATTGAAACGTAAGAAAAATTCTGGTGGAAAACGCTTTTGCTATCATTTCAGACACCCAACCACTTTACATTGTTGGCTGATGTTTCTTTTTTAAAGAAACAAATCGTATTATAGAAAAACTATATGAAGTATAAAGAAAACCCTACAACATGTCTAGTTAGAGCACCGAGACACGAAGGCCCCCGAATTTCCCAGGCCTTAAGCCCTCCTCCGCACTATAAGCACTGGATTGATTACGTCAACCTGTCCGTGCCTTACTATATTCCAACACTAGTTTCAATTGCCTATGCAGGAGAGGTTGGATAACCATGTCTCCAATTTTCTCTTTGCGTCTGGAAGAATACACCCGGCGGAGAGTTTCGACAAACCAATTGAGATTGCGCAAATATTCATAGCTATTTTGTAATGGTGCCAACATTACATTCAACTTCATCAGAGATGGCATTTGTAGAGAGTCCCGCAAATAGCGAGTGCAAGCACAATCATTGTAAATATGACCTTGCATCGGCTTCAGATTTGTCCTACCCAAACAAAGAAGACATTAAAAACCTGATATGCTATTACCTAATAACGAAGTAAATGTTTTCTTCGATCCCTTGACTAGTATAAGTTTTGGGCGTGTATTTTGTTTCTGGCTGCATAATTCTTCTGGCCTCTACTGTTTCTGGCTCTCGTCATCTCAC
>JAJMIV010000527.1:0-10658 GCA_030563445.1 Metschnikowia gruessii
TTTTCTTCCCGCTAGATTTTATTCAAGTACGTGTTTTCAAAACCGATATCTAGATATGCAAGAAGCCGGTATTATATAGGACGACATAGTATAGCCCGGAGAAAAATTGAGCAATATATACTTTGAAACTTTGTTAATTATAAGTTACTGCGTTTTCAGGCCAGTAGGACATATGCACCCACGAAGCTAAGATGTCACTCTTACCCTGCGGCATTAAATTTATGGTCATTCTCTTCGGAAGTAATCAAACCAACCTGTTATTACCCATAAATACAACCTAATACACTGTGATAATCGTATAAATTAGTTATCGTCGCGCTGTTCATAATCTCCATATAGACTGATATATCCTAGTCCATTTCATGATCTTCGGAATCGGGATTTATGTTTTGTTGATTTTCCTCATCAATAGAATTATGCCCATTGACACCAAAAAAGTAATCCACGCCCCTTTCGCCGAAACCTCTTTGATTTGACGATACAAAGTAACCTTCCTCAGAACTTATATATAAAGGGGTCATGGACATATCTTCCTGTGGTGTTTGAACTGGATTAAGAACGGGCGAGTCATTTCCTCTAGTAATATTGAGAGTGTATGGAAAAGCTTGCTTTTCCGGGTGAGTTTGATGCAATGGGGTCATACCTAGACCACCCTGACCAAAAAATTGGTTTTTTGATTTTGACAAAGGATTTGCGAGCGACGTCGGAGGTGTCTGGGAATTTAGCCAAAATCTTGATGGTGACTCCCCGATTGAAGTGGGATGCAAATTAGGCGATTCAGGTGCAACCATTTGGTTTTTGTTCCAAGGTATTGCCTTCGGACTGGAAATTGAATTAAACTCACCGACCGCAGGTACGACGGGAGTCGTTAGTTTATGATATGGCTGCAATCTCTGTTGACCTAGATGTGTAATGGAGTTTCGAGACCTCAAGTTCGTATATGAATTGACGCGTTCTGGGTTGGCATGTGTTAGACTTGGACCTCCCCCTTTGCCACTCATGTTATGCACTTCCAAATTTGTTGCAAGGCCTGGACCACTGTTCATATTATTATTCAAGGACAATAGCGATATTGTCGAAGATGAAGGAATAAGTCTACCCTCCAGATCCTTACCAACAGATGTAGCTAGAAGTGAAGGCTCCGGATGGCTATGGTGCGCATTTTCTTCACAATGAGCTACTTGGAATACCTGCGCATTTGGAGGTGGATTTGCGCCAGAACGTTCACCGGCCAAAGACTTAGAAAGAAGGGATTTGGTCGACAGAGGTTCTTTTTCGGAGAGGGAATCTTGCGCAAACTCCGGAGAAGAAGTTATCGATAAATTATCGAGCTTACTTCGCAAGTTATTTGTGGGGGAACAGCCAATGACCATCATTCAAAAAATAAGGAAAGTGTAGATTTTGGAGAAGTCCAATATGAAAGCTAAGCGAAGCAAAATCTGACTAGTTTAAAGGGATGTATTTTTGGTTGAATTCACGATATAAATATTCCGAGTGGCGCTCAAGTATGTGATATCCGGGGAAGAAAAAAAAAAAAAAAACTTTTCGTGACTTCCGTAAGGTTGCGGGTTAACCGGGATCAAAAATTTCAGTCCAATAAAGTTGCCAAAGGCAGAATGTAGATATATAAAGAAGGGAAAAGGAACGTTGCACTTGGCTGCTTCTATTTTTGGGCGGAAAAGAGTATTGGGCCAATCCTTCAGTTGGACTCCTATTCGTGATGAAAAAAGCGAAAAACGAAAAAAAAAAAAAAGTCTGTGACTGCGAAAAGGTTAGAAGGATGGCGAGCCACGTGATAAGATAAGGCGATTTGTATGCGCGCTTTTGTTGTGTGATAAGAATCTGAAACCTTAAACTGCGTTCCTGCCGAGAAGTCGCGATTATAGACGAAAAAAATAAAAAAATCTACAGATCTCTCCTATTTTGGAAAGGCGCAGCAAGAAAGACACGCGAAAAAGCTTGCAACACAAGAAAAGACAACAAAAGAAGGGCGTGTGTAAACCAACATATCAGGGGTGCCCGCGAGCAATTTAAATGGGGTTCCAATCTGTGATGTTGGCAATGAAACGAAGAAAACACTGGTTATTGTTTATCTTTTTTCATTTTTTTTTTCTCTTTTTCTAATCTCTTTTCATTATGAAAGGGAGAAATATCCTTAATTACTGTATGAAAATGATAATTACAGGCGGAAGTATTCTACTTCAGGCCTCCTGCTCAAATAGGGGTTTTGGATATCAGAAAGATCAGTGCATTCCAATTCGTGGGGAAACCCCATTTAACGAGCGCTCATGCATATTCCTGCAATTAGGCCCATAAGTGGTTCTTGTTTTGTTGTGTAGATCGTATAGACTGTATGAACAGATCAATAAAGGGAAAGCCCAACATGCCCTGGATCTCTAAAATATATGGTAACCTATGGTGTACTTCAAAACCAGCGGGTATATAATTATCAGGCATGCTCATCTCTTTATCATGAGCTGACTCGAGGGTTCAAAGAAACAGAAGTCGTGATGTGTGAATAGAGTAAACTGGTGAAAACTCGGCCTCTCAGGGAATAATTAATTACAGAAGGTTGTAACAATTAAATAGGAGGCGCATATTCCATAGGGCACCTCTCACACTTCAAGACAGAACGTGACCGCCAAAAAACTTCAGGTATCATGAAAATAAAATGTACCCACAAGAAATGCATACGGAATGCAGCACCCAACAATTTCGTTACAATGGAGAATGCAATTTTTGGAGTGATTTTTATTCATTGCATTTCAGGTTCACCTTCGTTACTCTTTATTATGATTTATAATGATGCTATATTTTGCTAGCGAATAGAGAGCGACGAAATCGGCAATTAACACCTCCTAGTATTCTCCAGGATCCTTGGGGTCGATTTTAAACACTTTGTCTGGGTTCATGATTCTTTTTGGATCCAAAGCCATTTTAACCTTCCGCATTGTGTCAACTGCCTCGACACCAAGCTCCAATTCAAGATATTTTCTTTTTCCGTTGCCAATGCCGTGTTCGCCACTGGCAGTTCCCTCATTCGCCAAACCAACAAGCATCATTTCATTCACAAGTTTCTCACATTGTTTCTTCGTTTCGGCAGTATAGAATATATCCGCGTGGAAGTTTCCATCACCGACGTGTCCTAATATCACCGACTCAAAGCCTGATTTTTCAATGAGTACCCTGACTTGCTCCAACACCGATGATAGTTTTGACAAGGGCACAGCTATATCTGTGACCCATAATCTAACATCTTCATGGATCTCATTTTTACCATAATTTAAAATGGCATAGAAGGCGTCTTTTCGTGCACTGAACAACTCATCACCCTCTTCTTTGCTTTCTGCTGAGATAAAATCAGCGCAATTATTTGCTAGAGACACCTCCTTTACAACCTTCAAAGTTTCTTCCACAACAGTCTGATTGAGGCCGCCAATTTTGAAGAAAATGGTGGGAACCTCCAACCATTCCTTTGTCCAATATCCACTGTAGTTTATACAATGCATCATATCTTTGTCAAGTAGTTCAATGGCCTCTGGTCGAATTCCACGGCGAAATAATTCAGCAACAGTCTGGGTAGTATCGAAAATAGTAGGGAATTGTCCCACCACAACAGTTTCATACTGATGCTTGACGTGCAAACGAACAGTTGCTTCGGTCACAATTCCCAATGTGCCTTCACTGCCAATGAACATACCAGTGAGATTATAACCAGCACTAGTTTTCTTAGGTCTTTGTCTTGTTCTGATGATAGTACCATCGGCAAGAACAACGGTTAGGGATATGACATTCTGGACCATTGCACCATACCTTGAAGCATTGATACCCGAGGCGTTTGTATTCACCATGCCTCCAATCAAGCCACTGGAGCCACAATCACACCCGAAAAGTAACAGTTCTTCGGTCAATTCCTCATTCAACTTGACCCAGTTCACACCCGCCTCCAACTCTACATCAAGATCATTGCGGTTGACACGCAAGATCTTGTCCATTCTGCTTGTATCCAAGACTACACCTGGCCTCGTCGAGAAGAAGTGTCCTTCGAGCGAAGATCCCCCTGAGTATGGCACTACCGGAACGCTATATTTATGAAGAATTTTCATAATCTCAGAAACCTGCTGTGTAGACGTTCCGTAGATGATCCATTTGGCCTTTTGGTGTGCTTTTGGCGGATGGGTGGTGAATCCATTATCGAAATGACCGTTAATTTCGGCCTCACTGTTGGTGACATTTTGTTCCCCAATCACATTCTTGATTTCTGCAATTGCCTTTTGTAGCTCTGATTCAGTGCAATATTGTGGGGATTGGACGTCTAAAAGCTTTGTTGTCGACGATAATGGAAATAAATCCTTTGGTGGATTATCGTGGACTCGCTTCTGCCCGTAGAGATAAGACGCGATGCCTACAGTGATAAGTGCTGGAACTGCCAAGAAGGATGGAAAGTTCTTCTTGGGGACTTTTGACTGACTGTTAGGTTTTGAAGTATAACCGCGAACAAATCGCAAATATCTCAAATTCAGCCAAGATCTCATGTGATATTATCTTTACTGAGGTGGTTGGCGAATAGATTTCTTCCAATCGGACAATCGAGAACTGGTCATACTGTTGGTGCAGGAAAGCGGAATTGAGATCCCATGAAATCTGTTTATCTTTAGAGACAGGACATGTCTCGTAAATGAATTAATATCAAATGTGTCATTAAATTATTCTATAAAAAACAGTAAAGTTAGAAAGAGCCGTCCCATAACTATCAATCAACCCTTGATCAGTATTTCTATTCGGTCTTAAACCTTAAGCTCGTGCTTTCTGAAACTCTTCATTGGCTTGAAACCCCACTTGTTGAGCATGGCGGTATCTTCCTCCCAGCCGTTACATGCCGTGGTGAGCATTTGTTCACCAGTGAAAATGGCATTACACCCAGCCAAGAAGCAAAGGAACTGCTCGTGCTCTCTCATAGAGTATCTTCCTGCAGCAAGACGAATAATAGACTCAGGCATGATGATACGAGCAGTTGCAATAGTTTTGAGGATGGCCTCAAAACGCAAATTCTTTCTCAGGGACTTTGGAATCAGGGCAATTTCTTCAGCCATAGGCGTTCCTTTGATAGGAACCAATTTGTTAATTGGCAAGGATTCAGGATGCTTCTCCATAGTGGCCAATGTGTAGAGGAAGCCAACATGGTCATCATCTGTTTCACCAAGTCCCAAAATTCCACCAGTACATGCTTTCAATCCTGCGTTCTGAACATTCTTGATGGTTTGCAAACGGTCGTCATAAGATCTGGTAGAAATGACCTTAGGGTAATGTTCTCTAGAAGTATCAATGTTATGGTTGTAAGCAGTTAAGCCAGAGTCTTTGAGTACGGTAGCTTGCTCCTCAGTGACCATTCCCAATGTAACACATGTCTCCATTTTCAACTCGTCGTTAATCCACTTGACCATCTCGGTAATTTTCTTCAATCCCGACTTTCTACCATGCATATCTCTCCAAGCAGCACCCATGCAAAATCTTGTGGAGCCATTTTCTGTGGCCTTAATAGCAGCAGCCTTAACTTCCTCCAACGTAACCATTCTCTCAGCCTTAGTACCCGTGTCATATCTCGAGGATTGGGAACAGTATTTACAGTCTTCAGTACATCCACCGGACTTGATGTTAAGTAAAGTACATAATTGGACTTCACTTGGATCGTGGTATTTATGGTGTTGAAGTTGTGACATAAACATCAACTTTTGAAGAGGCGTATCGTAAATCTTGCGGATTTCTTCTCTTGTCCAGTCACTTCTAGGTCCTTCTTGAATAGCCCTGTCTAAAACATTGGTGATACGAGGAGTAACGACCGTAGCAGTAGAAGCCAAGGATGATTTCCCGGAAACCTGGAAAAGTTTAGTGATAGAAGCTCTCATTGCAAGTTTTATTATGGGTGCAAAAACTATTAGAAGAGGTATCCGAAAGGGGGACCTGTCAGCTTATATAGCTAAAGCTATAAAATGAAATAAAGTTGCGTGAGATTATAGAAAAAAAAAAAAAAAAGAGAAACTCCGAAATAAGGTATACCCGAGATCGTAATATGTGACTGTTTGAAAATAGGGCGATTTTTATTGGCCAGAGAATACCGGTTTTTTTGGGCCAAACCCAACTCCGAGATGCGACCCCAGATGATTCACGAGTCATCCTGGCGGGGCTTGGTCCTCGGACTCTGCGACTCCAGAAAATGAATCATCCCATGACTCGTGAAGATTACGCTTGGTTCGCACTCGCTTAGGGCTCAAGCCCTTATTACAGAAAACATCACATCCCAGAGAAAAACATATGCAGGAAAGAAAAATGCGCGACATTCTGTTCTGAGCAACACACGACCATCTCGAGGAGCACTCATAGGTATCTGGAAAATTTTGTAGTATCTCATCTCAGTACCTACAACTACACATCAAAAATGGCTCCAATTGTATGTATCACTTAAGTTTTCGAGGATATCGATCAGTTCCTTTACCTAGAACGGGTTTTCATCAGTCTAATTAAGTTTCGAAGCTAAGGTTTTTTTTTGCTTCGGTGTTTGTGCCACACAAGACTATGCCCATCCGGATTGTCTAAAGGCTCATCTATGACATTTATTTAGTACGTTAAAGCCCGTCCAGGGAAGCTATGCTGTCTTTATCTTCTGCACCAACGTGTGTATCGTGATAATAGTGCGGTAGGCTAACAAGGTATCTAGACCACCAAGGACACTCAAGCTGCTAAGAAGTTCGTCGTTGACACTTCCGCCCCAGTCGAAAACGCTGTTTTCGACCAAGAGGCTTACGTTAAGTACTTGGTTGAGCACATCAAGGTTGACGGTATCATCGGTAACTTGGGTGAGTCCATCTCTGTCACCGAGGAGGGTAACAGCGTCGTCGTTGTTTCCACCGCTAAGTTCTCCGGTAAGTACTTGAAGTACTTGACAAAGAGATACTTGAAGAAGAACCAGCTCAGAGACTGGATCAGATTCGTCGCCGTCAAGAGAAACCAATACCAATTGCAGTTCTACTCTATTGCTGAGGACGACGAGGACGATGAAGAGTAAATTATTCGTTCAACTGTAAAATTTTGAATATATAGTTTATATCCTCTGGGTTTCTTTTGGGAAGGTTTTATTAGAAAATAAATAAGATAATTGATTCCTGTTATAACTGTAATGTAGTGAGTGCGAGGTGTGTCACGTTTTAATTCCTATTGGGATAGTGAAGGATCCTTGGGTTGTTGATTCGTTGATGGCCCCATGATAGTTTCGGTTATAGGTTTAATGGTAAAGGCCTTCGTTTATTCATATTCCATATCTGCCAATTCTCTGAAGATCTATTACATTGTTCGGGGGTTGTATCCGAAGTAAAGAGACGTGAACTTTGGTTGTTCAAACTCTTTCTAATATCGTGGTTGAATTAACGGCTAACAGTGGCGGGACGCCTAACAGTGGTCACTCCTCAGAGCCAAAGTCATACAGAAGTAAATGATCCCTTTCTCATAAACTGGGATGACTCGCTGGAATGTTTAAAGAATGCTTCATTTTTCTGATCATTCCTTTTGCGTTTCTCGGGCAATGTGAACTTGTTTATATTGACCATTGTCGAATTGAACTGATTCCTCAATGGCATATATCTCCTAACAATATTTGAACTAACAATCTGATACAAGGAGGTATTGTTCAGCATTCCCTGGAATCCTGATATGTGTGTTTGGTAGTGAAACATAAAATGGCCATGCAGGCAAACGATTTCGATATTAATTTGGATCCGGATAGAGCTCTAAAATTAGTCTATTAGAGAGATTGGTTAATATTGTTCGGGATGCATTTACATCTTCATCTTGACGAAATGTTTTTTCAGACGGGTTACCCACGCTTTTGAATTAGGAGCATCATCAAGAAATTCGATGAAATTTTGATGCCGTATCGCATGCTGGTGTGAACAGGGACTTAAGAGGGCAAGCTTCAAGCCGTCTGGCAAATGTTCTCGAGTTAATCTTATGGGAGGAAGTTTATGTGTAAAACGTCCTGTGATTCCTTCCCTCGGTTCACAATAACCCGGCAGAAATATGTAGACGATTTGATCTTCAGGAGGTGGAAACATTTAGAAAAATCAGCTGGAGGTATCTCTGATAAAGGGGATACATTTTTTTTTTCTTTATTTTAAAAGAGAAGTACCTTGTCTCGTATGTAGTTTCAAAAGCGCTTCAGTCTACAGATTATCCATAGAAGACTCACAGAGAAAATTTCGCAGCCACTGAGTGTATTCCGATAGTTATTTTTGGCCTAAACGAACTCACTTTCATGGCGTTATATAATATTCTGAAGTACCCAGATTAAAGAAAGCAATTGATTTTTATTTTTATTTTTTATTTTTTATTTCAAATTGTCCATGACACAACAACAAAAGATTTGGGGAGATTTGGGTTAGACTTCTCACACTTATAAGTGATCACGCGGGTCACACGGGCCGCTACTCTCGACTCTCAGCGTAGGTCCGTAATTCCGTGAGAGCCTCTTCCACTTGGACCACCAGAGTATGGAATAACTTCCTTGTACCAGACGGCACATACGACAACAGCTTGAATTGGCTCAGAATGCGATCTAAGTCATGGTATAAGCGATAAATTTTACCCAAATACCCAGTGACAGTAACATCGAGGGTGCCATGAGAGTTTCTTAAGGCCAATACCCTAATAATGAGCTCAAGGACTTCGTAAACTATGCGATGTCCCAGAATACTAAAGTCTGTATAAAGTCTCATTATCCTGTGGGAATCCAAAATGACCTTGTACATATTTTTGGCAAATTTGAGTTGTTTGGTAAGATTCTCCGAAGGGGTCATTCTTTGGACCGAAATATCAATATCAGCAATTATGCGGCCCAATTCTTGGTATTGATTTTCAAATCCAACTGCATCAAAGCTAGTCTCGTTCACAAAAGATCTCAAGTCAACCACAATTGTTTCCACAAATGCTTCCAAAATTTGATTTTCAACATGGGGCGGAAGAGTTCCTGGTCTGCACTTATGTACTTCAACACCGTGGTACCTCTCTCTCATGGCATCCTTCTCACTTCCCCGAAGTAACATTTCTGGATTGTTTCTAATAACCATCTTATAGTCACCATTAAAATTTGCAGGAGTATTTTCCATAATTGAGCAAAACACCGAAGACGCGATTAGTCCTAATATTGCTCTCATTGTGACAACTAGACTTGATTTAATAATAATTCCAACATAGGATATTACATGCCTTTTAAATCAAACAGCCACTTCAAATCTCTTAGTTTTGCTGATGAGGCTTCAGAAATATACTGTGGAAATGAATGCGGTATCTAATTTCATTTTCTCTAGCAGGCTATGGCTTAAGAGATTTTATGTCGTTTCAGTTTATTCCACAATTCATTCAATAGCCCAGTTAACAAAAGAAGCCAAGAGATTTCAAGTGACAAAACCTTCAGAGTCAAATGAGAAAATTTAATATTTGACTCAAGGGAAACTACCACTGCACAGAATTCTTTTGAAGGGCAAAACGAAATGCGCAAATATATTATCTTTGCCGTCAATGGGCCGCCGTCGTTCGGTTGGCCCCCCCATGGCCTCGACTATGCAATGTAATTTCATTTTGGTTTGTTTTGAGGCATACAGAAAATAGTTTTCTTCATCGAAGGAAAAGGACCATTGGTTTCACCAAAGGTCGCAATACTTGACGATTATAAAGAAAACTTACGAATAGGTCAAAGGCTTTACATTTTTTAGAGCTATGACATGCCCACTGAATATAAGGATATTTGATACATTGGTCGATTAAAATACACGTTAGAGTTATTTTAGACCGTTGACTGGCCCCGATACACCTCTAACTCAGCCTCAAAAATAACAAAACCAAAAAAAAAAATGAACGCGTTGCTTTATTTTAAATCGATTTGTTCTTCGCCCACCAGTCGGAATCGTCCTTCCGAGTGTACGATGTAATAATTTATTTGGAATATTTGCACCATTATACACTACTATTGAAGTATTGTATGTGTTTTGAAACAGCCAGCCTGGTGAATTGCTCTAGCTACCGAGTGAAAAATAGAGGCACAGAAAACCAGCCTCTGCCTAAAAGACCGTTGCAATCTGCATAACAGGGTAACTTAATTAGCAGCCAACACGGCCTAGGGCCACACTCAATGGTGGGGAATAAGAGTGAGTATAGGGCTCGACAGAGTTGAGTTTTGTTTTAAAGAAAATAATCGTATTACAGGATGCCACTACTAAAAATTTATATAGTCTATAGAGAAAAAACCTACCGTACGTCTGACTAAGGTACACATTTTTTTTTTCATTTTTTTTTTTGAGCAAACAACTTTAAAACAGGAATTAAGAAATAAGTGTTAAACTATCCAACTCCCATACAATACGCCTGGTTAGGGTACTTGGTCATAATGGCCCGAACTTCTCAAGCCTTAAGCCAGCCTACTTACCCATTGTTATAATAAATAGCCATGCCCAGGCACATCGGAGGTTATCTCCCGAACAGAAGTCAGTTTTTGTTTTCAAAGAAACATCTTATTAGAGGCTGTAACTGGAAAAGGCCGGAAGTCATGTTTTTTTTTTTTTAAAGAAACAAATCGTATTACAGGATGCCACTAGTGCCCTAAAAATCTATAT
>JAJMIV010000529.1:0-10651 GCA_030563445.1 Metschnikowia gruessii
AACAGAAGACGATTCAAGAATTGTTAATAAAACCAATAGATCATTGGTAAGATACTCTATGCTATTATGATTATCAATGCTAATATTTGATACAATCAGCTGAGACTCAGATACCTTTCCAATCCTACCGCTGAACATATGATTGCTGCCAGAACACATTGTTCTTTATTTAAAGGGACAAAATTCATGGGTGTCTTCTACAAACTGGGAGTCTGAACATGTTGCAACTGGATATGGTGACTTAGATCTTGCTTCTAATGCTATTTTTTTTTAAAGAAACATGTCGTATTACAGGATGTCACTAGTGCCCTAAAAATCTATATATTCTATAGCTTTAAAAAAAATCTATAGAGAAAAATGCTTTTTTTTTTTTTTTTTAAGAAACAAATCGTATTACAGGATTCCACTAGTGCCCTAAAAATCTATATATTCTATAGAGAAAAATGCTAACAACAAAGTCGTTTGATCACAGGATCAGTCATCATGGGAGCTCACCAGTCAACTGGTGCCTTAGGAAAGAACAATCCGTCTTGGACTGATATGTTATGGACTCATCTGGATGAGAGTTGGGTTCTCCACTTAAATTATCAATTTATCATCTACTCCACGATAATATCACTTTGAACCAGAAAAAGGCTCTTGGGCGGGTCATTTACTCGGCCGCCAAAACACCCAAGTTCTATTTCTTCATGTGGTCTAAATGTGTCATTTTCTAACAGAAATTGGAGCATTCAAAATAGGGAGTCAAATATAATAACTCCAACTAAATACTCAATTGAATAGAAAGCCACAAACTCCATTATCTTGGGGAAATACCCGAACATACTCTCATTTTACTTCTGTGTATGCACCAATAAAAAATCATAGATTAAAGCACCGAATATGCAGGATTTCAGTTCAAATTTGGACTAATGCCCTTAATTATTATCTTAAGAGCATAAAAACCACCAGTTTTACTAAAAGTATGTAAAAATGATCAAGCATGTTTCACTATTACCAACACTAGTATCTTAAACCACCACCCTAAAAATCCATCGAAAAGGCAACTTGTCCGAGTGGTTAAGGAGAAAGATTAGAAATCTTTTGGGCTTTGCCCGCGCAGGTTCGAGTCCTGCAGTTGTCGATTATTTTTGATATTTTTGCTTCCAACAGTTTTATTCATAGGGGAGACTCTGAAGAGAAATTCCATGTTTTTTTTTTGTAATTTATTGAACTCTTTACACCTTTGGTAATTATATTTTTTCTTGCGCGCGGAAATTGTTCCTGCGTTGCACTTATTGTTATACCGCGGGCTTTTAATACAATGTGTAATTGATCAAGTACAAAATACTCAAGCTATTTCCAATTGAGCAAAAAAAAATTTATGGAAATATTTTTAAAGTGCTTAATAAGGTTAAAGCTTATCGTGTTAACTATCTTTTCGATTATTGCCCTCTTATGCGATAGTGGAGCAAGGACCCATAAGGCCTTGTACGGGTATATCCACAGCTTCATACATTGGTCAAAGTGAGTGTAAAATTCCGACCTAAATCAATAACCATCAATAACCAAATCTCCGAAAATACACCGAAAGATTATCGAATAAACCGAAAGAATATTGAATAAACGGAAAGAATAGTGAACACACCGAAATAGATACAAAATGTACATGCTCATACCTATAATATGAGCACCCTCAACGGAATACACATTCAAAAAATCTCACTATACCAATTAACGTAATCTTCATTTTCAGTACATTTACCACCTAGAATCTCTTCATATCGGGTCTATTAGCCGCTTCATCCGAGAAATAAGCCATAACAAGCCACCAGAATGTATATCTCAGACTCAACTCTAACGTTCACCAACAACAACCATACACAATACACAACAACCTCCATACAGTGGCATCTACCTGTAGAAATCGGGCCGGGAGGTGTT
Organism: Metschnikowia gruessii; assembly: GCA_030563445.1. Classification (NCBI taxonomy): domain Eukaryota; kingdom Fungi; phylum Ascomycota; class Pichiomycetes; order Serinales; family Metschnikowiaceae; genus Metschnikowia; species Metschnikowia gruessii. The sequence goes on from JAJMIV010000529.1 coordinate 1,924, forward strand.
GACGCCATACTCACTAAGCGCATTACTCAAGTCCTCCATTGTAAGTACGATTTTCCCCTGCTGATTACCTGCGTTACTGGCATACAGCTGTGTCTGTTGCTCGCCCGCACCTTCGGCATTGCCGCCAGCACCCGAATTTTGTTGATTTGCAAACTGTTGGCCCTGTAAAAGCTGTTTTGCACGGAGTTGAGGGTTTGCCGAGTTGTAGACGGCCAGCGAGCTCCGGATCCGCGAAAATTCGTACGCATCCTGGGCAATATCGGAAACAAACTTCTGGGTGGCCAAGGCCAAGAGCCTTTTGACTCTAATGTCGGCGGTTTCGAACCCGTTCTTACTCAAATAGTAGTCGGTCACAGCATCGGGGATAATGGGCGCAAAATCGCCGTCCATGAGCTCCAACATCTCCTGGAGCGTCTTATCCTTTTTGGTGAGCTCAGGGATGTCTCCGGGCACTGTCGCTTTTGTTGTTGAGTCTTTTCCGGGCGTTCTGGCTGAATCGGACAGTTTTCCACCTTGCTGGGTCCCAAGTCCTGTATTTGGGCCGGAAACAAGGTCCAAACCGGCATCTTTATCGTTGTCGTCGTCGAATTCCTCATCAAGATCCTCGTCGGCGTCAGCCATGTGCGTGTCCTGGAGTTTTTCCGTGTGTTCTGCCTGTGACATGATGGAAATAATCAGATGTGAAGAAAGTGAAGAGAAGTAGTAGTATCCTAGTTTTTTTAAGGATTCTCTTTTGTGTTTAGATTTATGAAATCTGAAACAAGGGCGTGAGGTAAGAATTCAGAGTTTTTGGAAGGTCAAATCAGTTACCTTTGATAAATTTATATGTTATTGATTAGGTTGTATTGGTCTTTGATGGCTTTAGTCTTTAGCCCAGCCAGTTTTGGGTGTCTTGTTGTATGCATAACGCGCGCGGTGCTACCTGGTTATAGTGGTGGGTCTCACAGGAATGGTGAGTTTTATGGAGGAATACTTTGGTTTTCTTTGTATTTTTTATTTATTTTGTTTTCGTTAAAGAATATAAAAGTCTGAATTTGATTCTTGTATGTAAATTTAGTAGCATAATCAAATGTGTTTGTTAAGTTTTCGGACTACACCAGTGTTGGGAAGCATTCTCTAGAGGCCAAATGTACACCTAAAATCAGTGTTGTGCGACAAGATGCGAATACATTTCTACTAAAACAGACCATTTTCGATATGTGTGCCGGTATTATTATTTGGTAGAATACGTGAGTTATATTTAAGAACCAAGAAATGATAGTGGAAAATGAGATCGTTGCGTTCACTTAGCACTTTGTGGTAAAGGGTTGGGCCAGGCCTCTACAGGAGGCATCATTTGGGAAGCCATTTCAAGATAATACGATATTTTGCAGTGATAACGGTCGTGCAATTGTATCGACCATTCTAAAATGCCTCGTCGTATATATGTCTTACTTATGGCTCACTTCCTTATGGTGGAGTTGTTTCCACACCTCAATTTATAAACAGGCACGACACTTGATAAACACATGGATACATTATTAAGAATATCAATGCTCCACCTTAGTTTCACGTATGTCCGAAACACATTCAATTTCACTCAAATATCTGGATCCTTGCACCTTTGGGGAGCCACTACACAATGCTAGTCTTTTTATCTATATTTCGGACCCTTTCACCTTGTACACATCAATGTTTGATTTGGAAGTGTTGAATATTGGGTCAAAAGTTGATGAAATATACTTGATCAATAAGGAGCTTCTTCAATAAGGATCTTCTTCAATAAGGTTTTTTCCGAGTGCTGTATCTCGTCGATAGTAAAAGTAGAGAAATACAAATAAGTTCGCAAAAACTTTCGTGTCTTACTATGGTAGACAGAGTAGTTGTGTGAACAGGAAGTGAAGCGCATATTCCTTGAAAACACCACGAGAAGATCCAAAGTAGCCCATCCATGTTTATTTTAGTATCTGTTTAGTACCCAATAATCGCTTGAATGATCACTTGTGGGAATCGAACCCATAGTAGACATCCAAAAAGAAGGTGGCGCGGCTCTTTTGCTTGAGTATTGGCTTGATTACAGAAATTGAAATATTTGCAATTTTGTAATCTGGTAATACAGCCCAATTTGATTGCTTCCAAAGCGAGTGACCTCTTTTTATTGTTTTTTAAAGCACATTCCGCAAAATCCAGTAGAGTGATCCTATTACCTCTTCGCAAAGTCTCTGATATTCCCTTACCCAGGGAATTCAACAGAAGGAGTATTGAATACTCAAAAGATGAAAATCCACAAATAAGAAGCGGGATCCAATACTCCTCACCAAACAACCACTAAGCAACCACCCAGTTTAGGCCCAACCCACTCAAACCTTCACCTTTTCGAGGTCACCTTCTCCTTGTAACTCCAACTTTTCCAACTTCTCCAAACTTATGGATACCCCGTTGAAAGATATACTGCGTTCTCTCATATCGAAGTAAAGTTCAAGCGTACAGTACTCGGCGAGAAAGGGCAAGTACTCTTTGGCACCGTTATAGAGGGTGTCTTTGTGTAAGAAATCCAAAAGCTCTTTTCGGTGTGTTATGAGACTGGTCAAATTCTTCTCCGACGCAAATGGTTTCGGCGGGTTGAACTCAAGAATTCGGGGCGGGAGCGAGTTTCTTAAAAATTGATTGTGGATGCACTCCAACTGCAACTCCCTTAAGCCAAAAATTCCCATAAAACGTTCTCCTTGTTCATTTAATGTGGGGTCTTGCGCAAAGGTTAATTTGACAAGATTTTGCTGATGGTCCAAAATTACCCGCCGTAATGCCTCCAGTTGTGCATCGGTTTACTCGCCAAGGTATATCCGGAGATGCTTTAGTTGATTGGGAATATTCTCTTGCAAGATTCGGGATAATGCATCAATTTCAGACTCAGAACACACCTTTGTATGGCGGACAGAAAGATTCCGGAGCAGCGGCGTTTGTTTTGTGATCTTGTCCAAAAACGCGAGAAAACCATCTTCAAGGGATTCTTCCTCATCTGTTTGAATATAATTGACATATTCAATGTCAAGAGTTTCCAACCCACCAGGTTCCACTGCTAATAATAATATATCTGCACTGAAATAACTAGCAGCATCGCAGAATTCGCCCGCTATGCCCAAAGACGATAGATTCAACCTGATTCCGCTTTTGAAAAAAGTATAAGAAGAATTTCGGCCAATTGGGACGTCCCTCAGATTCCATTTTGCTGAAAGACATGGGATCAACATGAGCACACTCATAATCGACATGAAAATCCAACTTTTTCAACTTCTTGTACCTATTCAGCGCAATCATTTCACGCGCCATATCTTCGAAATCAAAATTCCGCAGAAACCCCACATCACAAGATATTTTGAGCTCGACGAGATTCGGCGGAAAACTCATCTGCATATAAACGAACCACGTCATTCTTTGGACCAGACCCATTGCTTCTTGTGACAAATCCACATCTTCTACTGAATGAAGAGCCTCCAAGCGAGTGTGTGCTAGCATCTCCTTGAGAAATGGCATAATCAGCGAGCTAATCGAAAACATTATCAGTTCGGTGATTGTTAATGATTTCACTAATGCGGCAATGTCTTTATTCTTGGTCACTGTGGCAAGCAACTTTTCTCTATTTTGTACCAAGACTAGCGTGGAATCTTTCAGTGTAGGCTTTGGTATTCTGGTATCTTCGATGCAATTATCATATATCACCGTAATATCTCGGTATAACCGTTTATAAACAGGCCAGTAAAAAGCCTTGGCGGTTAAACATACCAGAAGTAAGTCTTGCTGAGGAAGGTATCCAAGGATTGCCTCTAAGATTTCCAACGGAAGCTTGTCCAAAGACAACTTTTGGGTTTTTGCTTCTGTTGGACGTTTCTCCATTTACTACCAATGTGGTTTCCTGATGATGATACTTTGCATCTTTTATTCGAAGACGAGTCAAGTACTCCGTCTGGAGTTCCTTTTGTACACATTTCAGTAATTCAATTGTTTCCTGCACCCCTGTGAATATTCAACACACAATTCGAGGTGATGACGGTTTAAATTCGAGCTTTTATACACGACCGTTTCGGCCACCACCGCGTACATGTTGTTCTCGCGCTAGTCCTTCCGTATTGGGGAGTCCGTATCAACAAGACTGTTATTGGGTAGAGAATATTGTCTTTTAATATTTTTCACAAAATGGCCACCACATTCGGTTTTTTTTTTTGTTTTCGTTTCCGTTTCAGTCAGTGTAGTATTCCGGGTAACCTCCTAGGTTAAGATATTTTAATCATAGGATTTGGGAATAAGTTTTTGGCAACCACTTACTCGTGATTCATTAATCAATCATTGATTTTTTATCTTTCTGCGATACGATGCACTGAGGCTGGATGATGTATTCTGAACTCGGCTATAATCAAAAGGCCTAAGTGACTGACTTATTTCCATCTCTTTTAGTGATGGTTTACCCCACACCTTTAATGACTTTCATGTGTTCCATTGTTCGCGCGCGTGAGTTTTTACGTTCTAGGGTCCATAAATTCTTTCTAATAGTTGTTTTGTGCTTAAACACTTTTTAATTATTTAGGATTTTTTCTTCGAATATTGTCTGAGGAATCCAAAAATGTCGTGGGTATCTTAAGTATGACATTTTCGAGGAATTCTCATTAAATACTACCTTTTTATACAGAGAAGATTCTTTAGTTCGGGCCATATCCTTTAGTTCTGTTTGCAGCTGGGTGACTTCCAGATAGAGCTCTATGGAAAGATAGGCACATACACAAAGTATCGTTTTATTAATGGATTGAATTGTATAGTGTCACGTTCCATATTCAAAGTCTACAAAGAGGAAATATTGCCTGAAGAAAAGTTATACCAGAGAGTTTTTAAGGTGACGTTATATAATACAAGCGGGTTCAATTGACAATAAATATTCTGGAGTCACGTGGTTTTCTAGTCCAAGAATTCTCTAGTCCAATCCAAATGACTAATATTAGAGGAAATAACATGAAAAATGGTACGGCAGCATAATTTCCCGAAAATACTTCACTTTTTAGTCATCCCTTGCTTATTTGTTGAATTCATCTCGGTGGGTCTTTATTTTCTTCAATCAACGTATTCCCAGGTGATTCTCAAGGTAGTTTTCTGTATACCTTTAAGCCACCCTTAATTTGATCATTATACACTGAAATTGCATTAATTTGTGATCGATATGTGCACATGAATATAAGTAAAATTCCTCTTTTGAGAAGCTTCCCCACTCAAACTTTGAGAGTCTTCCATTTTCTCAGATATAAAAACTTTGAGAGTATTCCCTTTTCTCAGATATAAAAACACTAACCCTCCAACCGTTGTCTCTTGTTTTTCTTGGCCCTTTTCACTATCGTACACCATCATGAAGTTCCATCTCTTCCTTTTCACCTTATTAGTTTCTTCAATTGTGACCACCATTCATACTAGCTTTGCATTTCGCCCACCGATTGCTATGAGAGTAATTTCAGAGTACTTATTCGCAAAAGATTCTAGCCGGTTGGAAATCCTGGCGGAAAAAATGCTAAATGAATCACGGGTCATTGAACAGTGTTTGACTGCATGTGAGGAAAAGTTACGGACATTTATCCACAATGCATACTTTGATTCATTTCGATTTGATTCCGCCAGGAGCGACATTGCCCAAGATCTTACAGATATCAGACAACTACTCGGGAATCTCAACCCACCAGGTAGCCAGATTCGGAAGAAGTATAGTCTTGTTGAAAACATGTTCCAAGTTATGATATTCGCAGTTGAAGATTTAAACATTATTTCTGGTATGGGTGGACAAGAAGCCAGTTTGCTTGCATCTGCCGTCGAGCTAAATATCAGGCTTTTGGACATGGATGTTCCCACTTGGGAGTTGGACCTGGAAATAAACTTCACCAAGAAACTCCTTGGGTTTAGGGCCGAAACGTGTTTGTGGGAGAAGCAGTTTGGAGAACTTTCAAATATTTCTATTGAGTCGAAGCTTTTTTTTGACCTCCGGGTATCCCGAGCCCGCCATACCATCGAACAGTTACTCCTTCGGGTTCCAGAAAACGTATTGTTTGATTTTCCTGGAATTGCTGAGAATATATGTTCATGATCAGGGTTGCGAGATACGGTGAGTTTTGCATCATATTGTATTTTTTTTGTTTCATATATTAAATAATTTTCACAGAAGTACCATGTTTAACCAAACATGTGGCCTTGGAATTGTTCTCGGAAACAAGACCAACCGCAAAGAGACTAGAAAGAGAGGCCATACCCGATTACTTGCGATGTCAAATTGCTAGATTTCTCGACGATATGTCAAGCACCAGGCTGACATGACTCAGGCGAGCCCGTACCTTAAGTTCAACCTAGTAATCATCTGAAATAATGAAGAACCGTATTTGAACCCTCAAAAGGACTCAATTTAGCCAGAAATCCAAAGTTGGAGGTTCCTTTAAAGCTGCTTCGCAACACTGCTCGAGATTCACACCAAACCTTCGTAGGAATTCAACGAGCTGAGGAGCTAAGGGTCAACCTTGACTACGAGTTTCCAGTGATTGAAGTCCAAGTAGTCGGTGTATTTGTTTTTATCGAAAATATTACCACCGAGTAATCACGAGTAGCATGTTTAAGACCACAACAACAAATATTATATTGAATTATCCAAAAAAATTATACTTCGCAGTTGTCCCCAGTGTTGATGAAAATTAGTAAAGTGCGAAATTTAGCGACAATTATTTTGAGCTATATTTTAATATATTTACGCTTTACTAGATGCCGATTCTGACTTGGGACCAACTTTACTTAAAAATATATATCCTAATATATCGATTCGATATATGTAAGAAATAGGCGACGACAAAGAGAACGAAATTCGGCAATACATAGCTCAATTTTGGTCCCCACGCTCTCTTTCTGCTCTTGGATTTTACATATGAGACCCCAGAAAGCTCGTATCCTACCATTTGTGGGATGGCAAAAGATTTCTTATCTATGATGGCAATTTCCGCACCTTATGAATTTAATTTTCTCGGGTGAAGAACATGGTCACGGTGAAATAGACTTGGGCCGAGTACGATCAGAATATTGGCTATTCTCAAGTAAAGAGTTTTAGTTAGAGACGAAATGAAATTATTGATTATTTACATGGTGTGCAAGTGGACGGAGACAATGATAAAGATGGCGTAACGGCTGCTGATACCATTCAAGTCCAAGACTCTGGAGAAGTGAGCGAGATTGAGTGCGCTTTGATCTCAAGCGTGGACGAAGAGGAGATTTCTTTATGATAGTTATTTGAAGTATTTTTTTTCTTTTATATATTTTGATTGTTTTTTTGTGTTTTTGTTGAAAGAGGCCCAGAAGAGAACTTTACTAGAGAGACTGTATTGCTTGAACGTGGTATCTTCGAGTTAATCATATCTCACTTGTCAGAGTGTCCCCTAATTCAAGGAAAAAGGACGATTTAGATACCTGACTAAAGCCGGAAGCGTGGACTCTGAAAATGATGGTGTCAGAGTCTGGGACGATGTCCAAAAATATATCTGTATGGTGAGGGGCTCTCCACCCCTGGCATTCAGAAAAAAATCGAGAATATACATTTTTTTAGTTCGATATTAGTGCAGCTAAATATGGATATCAACAAAATTTTCAAAGATATATTTTCTAGCAAAAAACGTAGTCAATATCCATACCAATCAACACTGGCTGTCTCTACGGAGTCATGTCTAGAACCTTTAGCCAGTCTCAAAGTGATGGCCAATTACATTATAATATGGATAAAGTGCCATAGATGGATTTTATTCAACTGAAGTTGTTTCCATAAATATTAGATTATTAATATGCATGAAGATGGAATATTCAGCCTCCTGGGAATTACCCCATATGAGATAGCATGGATCAAGGGTGTTTAATGGTATCTGTGTGAAAGCTACAGCGTAAATACTCGTTTCTGCTTAGCAGTATAATCCCATCAACGGTGTTACCTCTGCAAAGAAAGTCTGGTGCTTCCGAGGAAAAGTTGAAAAACGCCAACTTTGACTTGTTGATGGAGGCTGCTGCGTCTGACTTGATCAGAACATGGCTCAATACCCACAGGTGATCAAGAATGTATTGAAGACCAATGAAGCCTCGACTATTGTCACTTACTTGTTTAATTTGACCCACATTGTTTCTTCGTGTTACGACACCTTGTTTCTTGGTATCACGATACCTTGTGGGTTGCTGGTCAAGAGAAGGACTTGGCCACTCATAGAGTTTTTTTTTGAGTAAAACTGTGATTATGTGGGCCCCAATGAAGCTGAAAAGTGTTAGAAACACACTATATACCCAGTGAAACTCCTAAAAATTCATCTTATGAGCGATTTCAACAAATCAGAGTCTCATAACCCCTAAATATGGAACAAAACTTCTAATAAATTAAATACAGTTATTCCTGGATATAGACATAAAGATTATGCCAAGGACGAGAGTAATATAAAGAGGAACCAGGAACTATCCTAAAATATCAAGCACCAAGGCCCAATGTGCACTACGAGAGACCAGTTTCCTGGATAGCTGAGAATAAAATATTGCAAGTCAGAAATCTTTGCTTGTTGAAAAGGTCTTCCTTGCCTACTTTCAGTACCGGATATCATTTCTCTTTTTTGAAAAATCTATTGTTTCATTCCACTCGTGAATTTTCACATATTTAACACCAGAAATCTTCTCCAGACTGATTGGGGGCTCTAAATCGACGTCACTGTCATCT
>JAJMIV010000530.1:0-10620 GCA_030563445.1 Metschnikowia gruessii
CTTCATGATGTATACTGTTTCAAGACTTCATCATTGACCCGGTAGTATTTACCGTTGAGCTCCTTGGCCCATCCTTTGACTGCCAAATTAGTGTAGACTGTAGCAGGAAATTCTGGAGGCAACAATTGTCCGCTTTTGTGTAAGTCTACAAACTTTTTCAAGCTCTGCTCTGGCATATTTTTCCCGAACTTTTCTCGAATGTCTTTTTGCATGTCAGTGGCGACAACCCCAGGAGCTACTGAAATTGCAGAGATGTCTAAGTTTTCCTCAACGAGGGTGGAAATGAAGTGATTCAAAGCTGCCTTAGATGCGCCGTACGCGGCCCAACCCCAGTATGGGTTTTTGGATGCTCCTGACAGGACTGCAACAACTTTACCTTTCGATTTCTTCAAGTGTGGGAGCGCAACTTGGACAAGTTGGGCAACACTGAAGAAATTGATATCGAAAAGTTTCCGCCACTTATCCACATCCGAGTTTTCAATCGAATCAACAGGGTCTAGTATCCCTGCGTTAGCTACAACAGAGTCTATAGAACCGAAACTGTCCAACGCCAACTTAACGGCTTTCTCCGCAGTTTCTGATTCAGACACATCGGCCACAAGAACCTTAACTCTTGCACCATATTGCTTTTCAAGCTCCTCAAGTGCCTTTTGTGTTCTTGCAACGGCAACAAGATTGTGGTCGGGAGATTGGGCGAGGTATATTTCAGCAATAGATGCTCCAATACCTGTGATGGTTAGTATCCGAGCAATGCCTTATGCAGCATGTATTTTACATACCTCTGGAGGCCCCTGTGAGGATCATTGTGTGAGCCATGGTCGTTGTAGTTATATGATATCCTTTTTCTTAATGATTAGTATTTTCAAAGTGACTGAAATCAAGCACAAAGATACTCGGAAAGGTGGGGTGAAAGTACAAGGCCTCGTGGCATACACGAAAACAGCTTAGAAAGGTACCGGCCGTGCAGGTCGCGACTTTATTGTGGAGTTGACGTGGATGAAGAAGGAAGGGGTGAATTGATCCTAATACGCTCAAGTATCGTTATTCTTTAATTATTATAATCCTTTCCAAATAACTTTGGTTTGGAAAACAAAAAAAAAAGAAGTTAAAATGCTAACCGGGTTTCCATTATCCTGGAACAAAATAGAGAAAAAAAGGGGGGAAAAAAAAAAACCAAAAAAAATTTCTATGGGCACGGGGGAGCCGTGTTTGTCGTGTAGAAACCGATAGAGACTAGGCGCACCGATGGTAACATAGGCAAATAGAGACATACAAAAAACTACAAAGATAGACATAAATAACATTGGGATCACATCTGTTGAATGAATATTAACCCTGACTCAGCGAAGGAAATACCTTGCAAGAACGTGCTCATATACGGATACTGCAAATTCGATAACAAGGGTTGCGTTTTCTCACACCCAAGCCCAGAGAACGCCGAGTCACCAAGCTCAGCTGATATCATCGGAACGCCCACTCTGAAACTGACAAATATGCCCGGAAACACGAATAACTCCACCACAAAAGCAGAGTCATTGCTTGCTTCAGGGACAGCAGCCACTTCTTCGCCTACGCCCGCTGGCAAAACCACCGCTTCTGCCTCAACAGACTCAAAGCGAAAGTTTAATATGAACACCCCGTCTTTCCAACCCTCAGTTCAAAGCATCACCAGCAAATTCGCTGCTTTATCCCCAAAAGTAAAGGAGATCCCGATATTTGTGCCATCTGGTATGGACTCATCGAACACAGCTCCCTCTGTATCTATTTCCAACCCCGAGAATAACTCGGCAGCCCACAATTCATTTGCTGCACGCAAATTTAATACTTCAACGCCATCTTTTACCCCTTCGAGTCCATTTGAAGCCGCTTTTTCGTTTTCTTCGTCAAACCAAGGAAATTCAGACGGATTTGCCGCTCATTATGGCCAATTGAGCTCTTCAAACAACTCCCTGGCCTTCCCCAGCCTGTCTCAAGTATCACAACTGGCGGCACAGCCACCAAAACAGCCGAACCCGTATTTAAATACGCCAACGCCTGCAGTGGCTTCTTCTGCAGTGAATAATCATTCTGTTGGCGCCACGGACTTTATGTTTCATAACCTGGCAACTCTGGCTTACCCATTGAACCATCATTTATATGCTCCAGCACCACCACCGAGACTCGCAGCTCCATTGAAATCTCACGAGACAAATGTGAATGATATGTTTATACCAAATCATCTTCGCGAAACCCTCACTAAGAAGAACGAGGCCACTTTGCAGACTTTGCCTCAGCTGTCTCTCCCCGAACATGTAGGTGTGTACCACTCGTTGGTGCCAATTGGTTCTTCATTCGAACAGATCTCAAATGTGTACCAACTACCATCTTGTGTATACAAAGTGCTTTCTAATTATGATGGCCTTCCTTATGCTTTGAGACAAATCGACCAAGGGTCAAAACTTCGAATCACAAATGAAAACCCGTTCGCGAATGTTAAGAAATGGAAAGCATTGAAAAACCCAAATGTCGCAAGGCTCAATGATGCATTTACGTCTGTTAGCCGCAGCACAACAGGTGAACCCTCATTGTTTCTTGCTTATGACTACTATCCCTTGGCAAATACATTACAGGAACATCATATTACCAGAAAATTGGGCGGCAAGTTAGAGCCCATCACTGAAGAAGTATTATGGTCATACCTTGTTCAGCTAACGGGTGCCTTATTGTCAATTCACGAGGCAGGTTTGCATGCTGGTTCTTCCTTATCTTTAAGTAAGGTGTTGGTAACCAACAAAAACCGGGTAAGGTTAGGTGCTGTGGGTGTGGATGATATATTGGAGTTCGAATCTCTAGAACTCTTAAGAGAGCAGATGGACGAAGAGGAGATACTCAGGAAATTGCAACTAGGAGATATTGCTAGATTGGGCAAGATTATGACAGATCTAGCAAGTACCATCTTGCCTATCAGCTTGAGAGGCGTCCCCACAGCCTCGTTGATGGCCCACTTACAGAGATCATCGATTACTGCTATAAGCAATAGAATGACAGACGCTTTGACTGCTCTCCAAGAGGCAAATGGAGAATTTGATTTGGGGGAATTTTATACCACGCACTTATCTCGAGCATCACTCAAACTTCTTAATGGGCTTCAGGACCTGTCAGATTACTTCGAGGGTCAGCTTGTTTCAGAGGTAGAGAATGGACGCCTCTTCAGGCTATTGACCAAAATCAACGTGGTGCTTGATCGACCAGAAAATGATGGAGATGCCAGTGGTAGTACTTTTGTCATTAGACTGTTCCGCGATTACTTGTTCCAGACATTCGACGAATATGGCAAACCTGCGGTTGACTTATCGAAGATCCTTGTTAACTTGAATAAGTTGGATGTGGGCGTTGACGAAAAATTACTTTTGATTTCAAGAGAAGAGGACAGTTGTATCATAGTCAGCTACAAGGAAATCAAGGATACCCTTGACCAATGTTTCCGCACGTTGATAAGATGAGAGCCTGAGGTTGAAGCAAAGAGCAATTAGAGCCTTGGTTTGTGCGCATATATCCGGCGCAGGCAGAAGACGTTAGACGGCAAAAAAAATTTGCGAAGCGAGTATTCGAGAACAAACAGTCATTCATTTCTTTTCCTGTGGCGTTAATAAGAGGCGGTCTGGGCATCGTGGGCAAATTTGACACGACCCAATCTGGTTAATGCGTCAGCGGAGCTCCGGTTCGAAGGATGATACCGCGAACATTTCCGGAGACAAGGCATGCATGATCCCAGAGATAACTAATCAATAAAATAGCAAAAAGCCCTAAAAAAAGATAAAATAAACGAAAGAAATAAAAAAAAAACACATGTATAATTGGAATTCATAAAGAAAGAAGAAGAAGATTGAATAAAAACATATTTATCGGTCTCCAAAATTAAAAGTACTGCCCCCATAATTTTTTTTTTCCCCATATCCCATGGGTCTGGGCGTCAATTATGCGACAGCCGGAGCCGAGTGACCGCACGTGACGTGGGCGAATACATGACTAACCTCTGCATGGATGATCAATGAGTAATCTTTCGCTGACGCATCCACCTATGTGGACGGCTCGCGCGATATATATTATGGCTCCTGGAGCCACATTTGGTCTGCCCCATTTATTACAGATACCCTTATCTCCACAACCACTACTCGCATCAAAACACTCAGCTTCCTTTTTTTATCCAAACTTAGTTTTCCCCTTTCTTTTATAAGTCAGCTATTTCTTTCCGCAGCGGCTGCCTTGCTTTTTTTAACGTTTTTATATTCATTATTTCCCTTGTCATTTTCATTAATAATTCGGTCGGTTTAGGTTAAGGAATAACCTGGTATAGAATTTGACATTGGATATAATTCATTTCCATCATTATTACACTCAAAAAGATTCACGTGCTGGTCATCCGTCTTCTTGCTGGATAAGTGTTTCGTTCCCATTCATTCATAACTCATTTATTTCTTTATTTCCCCTTGTTTCTCAGCCGCCACAATGTCTGGTTCCATCTAAGGCTTTTTGGCTTACCGAGGAAGAAATTTAACGCAACGCAACACAAAGCAAAACACAAAACACATCACATTATTATTTTTCTTTGAAAGAAAAACCATCACTTATCAGCTTGACCTCACATTATCATGTTGACTCCTGAAAATCCGTCTTCTCCGAAGCAACTTATTGATCTGCCTCCGAGAGACCAGGAAACCCCACATACTCCTACAGAGCACTATTTACCCAACAACTTGAAATACTACAATGAGCACTTGAACGAGTCCCAATTTAACTCCATTTTAATTAATTGTGCCTTGAGGTTGCTTAAACTCAGCTATCCAAAGGAACAAGATTTTGAGGAGCACAAGTTGAGATTTTTTGTTGTGGAACTTTTGAGAAGGTCGAAGACAACTACGCAATCTTTGCAGATTTGTTGCTACTACCTCTTCAAAATCATCAACAAAAACCGCAAGCCAGTTAAGCTTTGCCCCAAAAAATTGTTTTTGGGCATGCTTATCTTGGCCTCCAAGTTCAACCAGGATCACAATTTTTCTTTTAAGACGTGGTTAAAAATCTGTGGCTGCAAACAAGATGATGACTCGTCTAGTCTTAATCTCAAGAAATTGAAATTCGCTGAAACTCACTGTCTCCTGCTTCTTGACTACGAGCTTTATATCAACGGCTCCAAGTATGAAAACTGGTGCAACGTGCTTTTGATTTTTGGCTACGAATTCATTTCCTTGCACCAAGTTCCTTTGGGTGTATTGACATGGTGCACCAAGAACGAGAACGCAGAAAAGTTACATCGTTGGAAGGGATTCTTGGAACGTATGGACGACAAACTGTTGAACGAGACTAAAGTGCATTTTAAACAGTATTATTCCAATCAAATCGGCACTAAAGTTGTGATGACCCCTCTTCCAGAAGTCAGCCTGCTATTCGGTAAACGTTCCCTCGGTTCCGATTCTTCTTCTAACAAAAGAGTTTGCATTTAGTTTATTTAATATAGACACCCCCACTTTAAAAATCTTTGTAGATTAAATCGAATTGATGGATTAATAACAGTACTTTATTGACTTCTCGATCATGAGGTGCGTCCTGTCCCAAAATCGAAAGCTACTTAGAAGTCAGCCGAAATAAATATGGCTTGAGAAAAAAAAAAAGAATAATTAAAATCAACTTCATATGAGGCAGGCTCAAGCAGATGCACTGACTACTGGGATGGTACCATTCAGTGCACCATTCAACTGCTTGGTTACGTTCTCCACTGCATTCTTGGCCTCGGACACATGTTCACCAGCCTTATTATCTGCTAGGGTTATTGTTTCCTGGACATAATTCTGAGTAGTCTCCTTCAATGGCTGAATGTAGTCAGAGTTTACATTCTTCAACAATGCAACACCCGTGTTTACCGAAGCAGAAGCCACTTTAACATAATAGTTCTGTTCAGGGGTCGAATCAAACTCCTTGTGGTAAGTAGACAACACGGCACTGGTAACTTCATTCGACTTAGACGTGATTAATTCTCTTGAACGCTCGTAAGTGTCATTAACGATCTCAATGGACTTGGCTAGCTCGGTTTCAGCACTTGTCTTTGCGTCCTCAGCAACTTTCTTGCTCTTGGGCAACACTCTGTCTATGGTAGAGGAGGCAAAATCATTGATGGGCTTTAAATAAACTGAAACGGTCTCCTCGCCCTTTTTCTTGTAACCACCAATAACAGATTGAGCATTTTTGGCATAGGCCGAAGCTTGCTCTTTGTATGGGGAAATGTGGCTTTGAACCCTACTGATAAGCGCAGAATAAAATTGTGCGCCCTTCAGCTTGTAAGCATTAACCACGTCCTCCACACTTTCTTTAGAAGCGACAAACACCTTTTCTGCCTTGCTATAGTAGTCCGAATCAATGACGGCATCCACATTGGAAAGAACCAACGAGTCGAATTTTGCATCGCTGAATTTCAATAAGTCCAACGCGAATGGGAACTTGGCTACCACATTATCCTGAGTGAAGTTGATAAGGGCAATCGAGTAAGTTGCTAAAATAGCAGCGTACTTGTATGAAAACACGAACGACTTTGTGGATTGCACGAGGCTATATGAGCCAAGATGATCCAATGATTTTGAGGCAAAAGTCTTAGACATTGTTAGGATTGTAGTGAGTTCTTTCTTGAGACAGGAAAAGAAAAGGAAAAAGAAAGGGAGGAATGATTAGCGGAAACAGAGGAACAAACCAAATAAAAAGACACGAGGCTTGAGTGCAGAATAAATGTGGGAAGGTAGTGGTATAACCGAAGATCACGAGCAATTAAAGGAGATTTTTGTGTGTCACAGGAATTAACCAACTGAAACAAATACTCGGAATTTTGCCCGGCTTATATCAGTAGGGGATGTTAATTTACCATCTCCTCACATTTGCACATGATAATTGTAGATACAGAATGTGCTTCTGCAGGGAGTGTCGCGCACATGCACATAAGCATAGCAAAGCAAGCGATGGCCATTCGCTCCTGTCTTAACCACGGTGATGATGGTGGTGCATGGTGGATGTATTCTACCTACCCGGGGACATACCCGAACCACTGGTAAGATGTCTTGGCAATCGGATTTATTTCCCGATACTTTCCCGATGTAATTACTGAAGAGTTACTAACTGTGTATATAGAATTCAATGGATATCGAATATGTCAATTAGGGGAAGCTTTACGTGGCGGTGTTTCAAGTGGACTGGGGCTTAAAATTCATGGATTTTACACTCCCACTCCAAACCTCCACTGTTTTTGGCTTCTGTAGGTGTGTATTTCGCGTGGTCATGCCAAAAACAGCCACCATTACACAGCAACCGCGAACAGCATCACCCCAGAAGCGAGTTCACTGCGGATGTAGAAAAATCAAGCGAGCGTTTCACGTGGCTCAAATTGGTGAAGTGGGATATGGGCACGACGTATTCAAATGTAGACGATTTCAAAGGTACTTTTAGGTTAAGTCATCATATTTAGCCTATAATTTAACCTAATTTTTGTTGTCTAGTTTTTTTTTGTCTACCATAGATATTAAGAAATTAAGATCGAATAAAATAAGCTTTTCGTGTGTTTTATTTGGCCTAGGAATACACATCGCCGGAGATGTGTGGCTTCCGCGTACGTTAACATGGGGTGGCCCAGTTGGCGCAGGAGCCGTGCCTCTCGGCCTTGGCACGTGCCGCAGAGCTCGATTGCCTCTTGGCAGAAGGGTCTCGGCAGTAGCCAGGGTATTTCCATAGTCTTTCATTAAATCCGAATACTGAGTTAGAAAATAGCTTAGAAGAGTAAATAGTGCGAATTTTTTCCCTCTATCAACCGTAAATCCTGTTAAAAGTTGCTTAATGTTTTGGAATATGCGAATGCTGGGCGTCAGTAGTAATTAAGTAGCACATGCCGTGGATATTTCGCCAGGTTATGCCGGGTACACTTCCTTCTGTTTTAGGACAAAGTTATCCTCGGCTCAATCCAGCTCTTCTACTTCTGCTATTTCTGCCAATGCTGCCGACCGTAGCGAAGGTTGCACGCGGCATTTGCCATTCAACGGGCCAAACCAAAATTTTGACTTAAGTTCTTCAATATTGACAAATGCTTTTCATGGAGTGCACTTGCTCTCTCTTTTTCTATTTCAGACATTTCCAAATTACTTTTTTATGCTTTTTGATTGACCCGGTGCCGCGGGGCTAGTCCATGTAACTTAGGTAGTCCCACAGTATAAATCCTTTGATCCGTTCGATACGCACTGAACATGGCGGCTTAGACTTTTTGCCAACCTCTAAAGCGTATGAAAGTCAGTCCCATTTTGTTTTACCTCTGATAGAACCCCCTTATTCGGGACATCATTTAAGATTCACATGTATGTGAAGTAATCCCCACTTAGGCTTGAGATTCATTACACTTTCGAGCTCCAGCATCTGGTGGAGTTTGCTTTATAGCCTCTTAGTCTCAGGGGCCGAAATAGTCTAAATTGCCCAGAGTCGTAAAAGCAACGAAACAACTACCCGGCCTATTTGCTGAGGTTCTTTTTCTATTCCTTTTGATTGCTTCGTATTTTTCTTTTATCTAACCACAGCTTGGGTCGCCAATTTCTACGCGTTCTGGCCTTTCCAAGCTTTCTGACATAGAGCATGAAAGTTAGACCCACCCGGGGAACCCGGTACCCCGTAAAAATGTACATGGCCTCTGTTTTGTGTTTCCGACCTGTTCACCTATTTGTGAACTATAAATTACCTTGGCTTCGCTCTAAGACAGAGAGATTGGATTCTGTTCCAAAAATACTTTTTATTTATAATATTAGTCATATAACTTGTGAAAAAGACAAGCTGCTGATACTTTTATATTTCGATATTCTCCTTGAGTCGAATTTCACGCAGTTAACAGCAGGATTTACTGTTGCTTACACTCAGGTGGGTTCTCCTTTGGCCCAGTCTCATTGATATCTTCCTCGTAATCTTCATCCTCACCATCGTCCTCACTGTCGAACTCTTCTTCCTCGCCCTCGAAATCATCAGGGTAACCAATACCAATTGCATCTCCCGTAAACCAGTCAATGGCACGTGGAATCAATCTGTCCTTGATTTCTTCACCCAATTGGTAGTCCAACTCCAATCTCTCCTCCAAGTCGGCATCTTCTTCGTTCTCTTCTTCTTCTTCGTCCTCCTCATCAGAGTCAGCAGCTGGGGGCTTTGGAGGGTCAAAGAAGTTGAAGAAGGATTCGCTAGGGGTCAACTTCTCGATGGTTCTGGTTTGCTTGGTGTTTTTGTTTCTTTGCTTTCTTCTCTCGATGTTAATTGTAACATTGTGTTCCTTAGACTTCCAGTTAATCTCACATCCATCGGCATGGTCGTAGACAAAGTCTCCAGAGTAGCCCAACTCGGCCTGGTAGTGGTACGTCTTGGTCAAAACCTGGTTGCTCAAGTATGGGTTTTGGTTGAACTCAAAGATCAACTCAAATCCTGGAGTTTGCAAGTACTCCATACGAATATCTCTCAAGTACTGCAAGATCTCGCTGTCTCTCTCAGTGATGGTTTCGCTCACAGTGTTCAAGTTCTCCAAAGCAGTCAACCAGAAGTTTGGCACACCGCTGATCTCCTCGTCACCCTCGGTTTCTTCTTCTTCATCATCCTCAGCCTCAGCCTCTTCAGGATCCTTGTTCTCGGCCTCGATTTCCTCTCCCACCTCGATTTCAGTGGCGGTAGGCTCCTGTTCACCGTTGATGATAGCCTTTCTTCTTTCGTACAAAGGCTCGTACTTCTTGAAGTACTTCTTTTCCAACTCCAACAACTCCTTTTGGAACTCGGCCTCCATTTTCATCTGCAGTTGTTGGATCGCCTTCAAACCCAACACTCTTTTCTTCACGAGCTTGGGCAACTGTTCGATGTAGCCGCTTTGCAGGCCCACCAAAGTACCCAACTTTCCTTGGATCATAGACATGAGGGCTGGGTTGTTGGCCAACTGCTTGCTCAAAGCGTTTTCATCCTCCTCGCTGATTGTAGAAACCGTAGGCTGCTGCTTGAGGTACGAGTTGGCAACACTTGAAGGCGTGTTCTGCGGGGTTGGCGCCTTGGAAATATCGCTGGGTTTTCTAATAGGTTCCGACATTGGGTAAGTATTGGTTCACACAATTTTTTTTTCTACTTATTCAGGAACAAAAGAACTGGACTTATGTGTGGTTTTTTTCTCCGGAAATGTATTATACTTTTTTCTCGTTTTCCTGAAAAGGCAGATGACGAGGGGCTGTTTGAGGGTGTCACGTGGACGCGACTCTTGCAGGAAACTCTAAGCTTTGCCACGGCTAATGCCCCGCCTAACTGCATTGCAATTGGGGCATATGCCAGCACGTGTGCCAGATTTGGCAAATTCCTGTGGAGACAAATCTTGCAATTTTTTTTCTTTGATGGACCTGCTACTGGATTATCTTCCGTAAAAATGGAGTTATAATAACTGCGTATCATCTTATAAATATTTAAATGATATATAAAACGAGAAAACCCTGCTTGAAATTTATAATACCTTCAGCATAAATATCCTCGGGTGGAGACGCGGGTGGATGGGTGCGGGTCGGTAAATATTAATCATGTCGGTAAATATTAATCAGGTCGAGTGGAGTGGAATCT
>JAJMIV010000531.1:0-10579 GCA_030563445.1 Metschnikowia gruessii
AGTATGAATTCGCCTGTGGCTAACCAATTTGGATTCACTTTTGCATCTTTTTGAGCAGAAAGAGCAGATACGACTCCCATCACTTTCTCGCTGGGCTCGATTCACATCTTCAGAAACTCCCCCTTCCCTAATCTGTAGTAAGAGGCAAAACAGAATATTGCGATGTGGGATTTTCGCAATGAGATGTGGGGGTCGGCGAGGTCGACAAAGGACCATTATTCTGTGAATGCCAAGAAAACAAACTGGTCAGATGAGAGATACCACTGCTATGCGAACCTGAAAACACGCCACCAGAAGGGTTATGTGGGCTTTCTTGTGCGCGGATATTTGAGGGCCCTGTTCTTTCATTCGACTAGGCCTCTCTCGTGCTTAGTAATGGTGCTTTCGGCGGTGTGCTCACCACTGCACCCAATTGGACGAATATTGGGCGGCATAGAAACGCTTGCATGGATCTTCCCACATATGCTGTGTATACATTGGCGCTGTAAATGGTCACATACCCAATCTTCTGAAACCCCGCTTCGATGGTTGCCGCAAGAAGATTGGCGAAGACAGCAATAAGTGATAATACGGGAAATGTTGCACCATATGGACTCTCTTCGGAAACACAACAAATTTGGCCACAACAAATTTGGCCACAACAAATTTGGCCACAACACTAACCAGAGTCAAAATCAATACCAAGAGAAGAAACCCATACGCAGCATGCGAGCCAGCCAGATAGTCACCAATTGCTTACCAGTTCGTGCTCCACTCAGAAGGTTGCGGTTGAACGGTTGAACTGTCTGGGGCGTTGCACTCTGGTGTTTGTGGCACTGGCACGTACACTTAGTTTGGAGGCAGAACCGTGGCAGTGCAACTGGCGCTAATGAAGGCCCCAGAGAACCACTAGTGTCTTCATTATCGCTTGGTACTAAAACACCCAGTGGTAGTGCGTCGATGAATATGTTGGTTCTGTTGCCCCTGAAAAGGGCATCCATCAAGCTTGTTCACTTCAGGGAAGTCTTCTTATCGGGATAAGTATCAAACCACCAGTGTCACTGAGGAAGCTCTAGTTAGCGCCACACGGCACCACCTTTCCAATCGGCAAACCCTTAGAGCCAATGATATCCCGAAGTTACGGATCTATTCTGCCCACTCCCTTATCTACAATATTCTATCAAAGGCTGGGTTATGCAGTCTATTGCGAACAAATCCACAACTGTGATAGTTGAATAATGCCACTATTCCAGCACCAACGAAGTAAGTGAACCGACCTTGGACCGGTACTGTTACCACGACACGAACGGTCACAGGCAAACCAGACGAGAGTAACACTGTTATTGTGAATTGTCGTGATCGCAAACTTGTGGGCATGAGAAAGTCTGTCAATAGGCTTTGCGCTCCTTCAGGTATGGTCTTAGAACTGGCAATGAGCAACACGATACGTTGAGACTGAATATCTGAACAGCCATCTACACTCCAAAGGCCGCTAATGACACAGACTTGAATTTGGTGCAATCCGCAATTTCACAACTACTGCAATTCGCAAGGGCAAAGTCCAAATTTAAAAGTCCTCAAATTGTTATACTACCCATGGCTGCTCTACAAGGAGGGCAGGGACCGGTGAAGGTTTATGGTTAGAGCGACTCAGGTGACGGGTGTTACAATAATTTATTCCCCTGGGAGGCCACAAAAGTGAAAAAAAAGAAGAAAAAAAAGACCTACAAATGTTGAAGCAAAACGTTATTCTGCCTTCTGCCTTCTGCCTTCTGCCTTGCTGGTATTCATGGTGTTGCCTGGTTCAGTGCCCGGTGCGCGGCCCCAAGAACACTCCACACTGCACAGTGAGAAACACCAACAAATTCAACCAAACGTTCTCCCCAACCAAACGTTCTCACCAAGAAAAAAAATACCGGCGGCTAAAAACACAAAAAAAACATTGAAGAATTATTTTAATTGGATTTACTTTGGTCCACTGTGGTCCACTTCCCATTTGGCCCCCCTGGTGTTATTTCCTCTTTCCCCTTTCGGGTGCGCGGCCGCGCGCTCGGCCCGATCGTCTCTAATGGGCCGTTTGTTTATTGTGGTTTCGGCCGCATTGGGTAATGTTATCATATCATTCCCATCTACATTTCTCAATGTTATGTGGTAAGTTTCCTTTTTTGTTTGTTTGCTTACCCGCAAGCTTCACAAAGACGGCTCCGTATCTGGAACTACTCTTCTTCTGAAAGTATCCGACAACCAACGAGAAAGGAATCTAGAGGAACAGAGAAACAAAGGATATCTAGAGAAAGGAATCTAGAGGAGCAGAGGAACAATCAACATCTACAGGAACAAAGCTAATACCAGGATATTCTTATGACGTCCCCTGTTCGGACCGTCGCGTCCAGGTATCTAGACTCTCTTCCAGAGTCTAGTCCAGCAAGGTCTCCAGTCAATCGGTCGCCGTTGGCCCTGGCCAACAAATTCAATATCCCCAGTAGAAAGGGCAGCCCCAAGAAACTCGACTCGCCGGACCTCGACGACTTGGCCCGTCAGATGAACATCGAGACGCCGGCACGAAAAACCGACCTTCTTCGGTCGCGGTTTGAAACACCCTCTGCAACAGTATCGTCGTTCAAAATCGCGGCTTCTACGCGGCCGTCGCCGTTGAAATTGTCGCCGTCAAAAAACGCAAACTTGAATGTGCCCCTTGAACAGCTCTCGGCATCCAAAACCCGGTCGCTGGCTGATTCAAAGGCATATGAGTACCTTTGCCGGATCCAGGCCATCAAGAACTGGCTCCAGGCGGTTCTAGGTGAGGAAATCCCCCAAACTGCGCCACAGCTCATTTCCCATATCCAGAATGGTATCTACTTGGCCAAACTTGCCAATGTGGTGTTGCCCGTCAAGAAACAGGTGTATATGCAAGACGCCCGGTTGGAGTTCCGCCACACGGAAAACATCAACCGGTTCTTCAAGTTGCTCAAGTTCTTGGACATCCCGGACGTGTTCCAGTTCGAGCTCACCGACCTCTACGACGCCAAGGACGTGCCCAAGGTGTGGTTCTGTCTCCATGCCATCAGCTATAAGATCAATACCCTCAACCCCTCTTATCCTGAAATGGAGAACTTGGTGGGCACTCTTGAATTCGACCCCAAGGACATCAAGACCGCCAGCAGAGCCTTGTTGGGCCACCACTTGCCCAACTTTTCCAGTGCAGATAACGGCGGTGTTTCTTCGCCTGGAACAAACACTTATATGAACAAAACTTTATCGGTGGGCACGCCGTGCCAGTCGCCCGTGAAGGTTCCTTCGCCTACCCCGGCACGTGCCCGCAAGCCAGAATCGGAAAACCCTTTCCTTGAGCAAAACATTCCGTCACTTGTTTCCAGCCCGGCAAATGCGTTCAAGTTGAATAGTGTGAGAATGCCTGACTTGTCTATGGACAGTCATACACGGTTTGGGGGTGTGTCCGACCAGATTCCCGACCTAACTGTCACCACCAAACTGATTGTTACCACCAAACTGACGCCCACGGGCATTTGTGCCGACAAACTGAGCCCTTATTATACCCCTGCGCTCGATGGCCACATGACCAACATCATCAAACTCCAGGCGCTCTGCAAGGGCTCGTTGCTTCGGTACAACATGTTCGTGAAGAAAATCATGTTGAAGTCCTACGATACCGAGCTCACCACGTTCTTCTCGGTGGTACGGGGCAACATGGCCAGGGCTAGAACCGTGCACCGGCACAGGGACGAATTGCGGTTTTACCAGGATGAAATCTTGCGTCTCCAGTCGATTGCCAGAATGAGAATTCTGCAGAAAGACCGCAGTAAAGTGATGGTTTCCGAAGAACAAGAGTCTGTCACTGCGTTGCAGCACATCATCCGTGGGACCCTCATCAGACGGGACCTCAAGAACAAAATCGCCCATTTGCAGAAGTGCCAGAGCCAAATCACCGAGTTCCAGTGTATTCTCCGTGCCAGGCCCATGTACACGAAGATTTCCGCGGTGCTGAATAACAGAGCTTCCATTGAACCAAGCATTATAGAGTTACAGTCCGTGGCACGCAGAAACTTGTACAACAAAAAGCAAACCGACACCGTCACGTCGCATTTGAAACTGGACGACCGGCTTATAGAGCTCCAGGCGCTCATTCGAGGTGCCCAGGCCCGGAACCTGGTGCGCAAGTGTCTTCGGGTGTTGATGAAGCAGAAATATGCGTTGACTGAGCTTCAGAGCATTGCTCGTGGAGCCATCACCAGAACGCGTCTCTGCAACAATGTGTTGATCACGCTTCTTGGAGAAGATATCAAGATGAGCGAGCTCTTTGCCAAGGTGCGCGGTGATGCTGTTCGCGGTGATTTCCAGTACAAGAAAGCGGTGCTTACATCTGTTGAACAACGACAAATTGTGCCGCTACAATCGATGTTCAGAGGTATTCTCCTCCGGTTCAATCAGTCTTTGGATATGGAGGACGTGTACGAAAACATTGGAGCAATTGTGTCACTCCAGGCCAAGATCCGGGCCAATACGGTGCGGTGTGAAATCAGCGCCATGAAGAAACACTACCACGCAAACGTGGACAAGGTGATCCGGGCGCAGGCCATCGTGCGAAGCAAATATACCCAGAATGCATACCGTGCGTTCATCATGATGAGCAATCCTCCGGTGGACGTGGTGAGGAAGTTTGCCTACTTGCTCTCCGACAGCGGGGCGGATTTCGAGGAGGAAATGGAGTTGACGCGCATCAAGGACGACATTCTCGACAAGTCCAAGAACAACGAGGACCTCGAGGCGCAGATCGAGAACTTGGACATCAAGTTGAGCTTGTTGGACAAGAACAAGATCACCATCGAAGACTTCATGAAGCACAACAATAAGTTCAGGACCTACAAGCCCGGCACCCAGACGCCCGGCATGCAGAGGAGTCTCGATAACCTCAACAAGTCCGCCAAAAAGCGTATTGAGCTCTACCTGTCGATGTTCTACTTCTTGCAGACGAACCCGGCCTATTGGTTGAGATTGTATGAAACCATGTCTCCACAGGACCCCAACAGACCGTTGAAGAGCCTCCACTCGCAGGTGTCGCAGTTGTTTTCGCTCTCGCGGCTTGCGGTCAACTCCAATTCCAGAGAGGAGTTTTTCTTCATGAAGTTGGTGTGTGCATTGATGGAAAGCGACATGAAGCTTCACGCCACCAATATTGCCGACATCACCAAGATCAAGTCCACGTTCTGGCTCACGTACTTGCTAGAGTTCAACAACCAGGTGCCGCAGAGAATGCACTTGAAGAAACATTTCGGAAAGGCCGTGGAAAAGGTGCTAGATGACGACGAGGTCACGTTTGAGTCCAACCCATCCAGGATCTACGACCTCCTCCGGGCCCACGAAATCAACGTGTACGGAAAGAGCAACAAGGGCACCGAGGTTCCCCCACAAGTTGCCATCAAGGATGCACAAGTGTCGTCGCAGTTTGTCAAGAACTTGATGTCGTTGAGAGACACCACCAGCGAGGTGATTGAATGCTTGCGCTACGGAATCGATGATCTCCCGATCCACATGAGAATTGCTGCTCGAACTGCCTACAAGCTCTCGCAGGCCCGGTTCCCTGAACATACCGAGCAACTGCATTTGTCGGTGGCTGGAGTGGTGGTGATTAAGCACTACATGGCCAACCTCATGCAGTTTCCGGAGAACTTTGGCTACTCAGTCCAAGACCCAATTGCGTCCAGCGGCGTCAACCCCCACAAAACATCGGAGAACTTGAAGTACTTGAGTCGCGTGTTGTTGCAGGTGTTTTCCATGAAGGCATTCAGCGATAACTTCATGAAACCGTTGAACGACTATGTGCTCTCGTGCGTGGAAAGCACCAAGTCCATCATCCGAGAGATTATCGACGTCAAGGACTTGGAGGTCGAGTACGAGATGAACGACTACGACGACCTTGTTTCTCACGATAGACCGCAGTTGACCATGAGGGTCAGCGACATGATTGCGGTGGAAAAGTTGATTTCGCGCAACCTAGACCTCGTGGTGCCGGGGCTCGACGACCAGCTCTATGCCATTTTCAGCGAGCTCGGCGACTTGGTCAATTCTGCCGACGATTACGTCACCTTGACCGAGATGGGCAGTCTCACCTTGGTGTTATCGCCTGCCTCCCAGGAGATCTCCATGTCAGACACCAAAACCAAGAACCTATTTGCCCAGGCCAAACGGTGTCTCCTCTACATCATCAGGGTGCAAGACGGAAATGACTTGCTTGAGCTTTTCGTGCGTGGAATCAAACCTTCGCATGAAACAAAGTTCCGCGAGATTGTGGATGCCGAAATCAAAGAGGCCTCACACCCTGGCCGTCAAACCAACAGCAATATCGCTCCCTACAGCCGGTCGTCGTTGGGCGACCTATCGGGCATGAGCTACGTCAGCCTCAAGAAGTTGGGGCTCAAGGTGATTCTCCAGTTGGAAAGCTTGGGCGTGGTCACGCGCAAGAACTCGTTCCAGGAGCTTCTCAACCAGGTGGTGGTGGATATCAAAACCAAGGATTCACGCCGCAAATCCCGCAAATCTCAGTTGGTCATTGCATCTCAAACAGTCACGAAACTTGTTGAAAAGGAGTCGTTCCTCAAGAGACAACTTAACGACTATAACAGGCACATCGACAGGGTGCTTGCAGACTTGCAACGGAAACCCAAGGACAAGAAGATATTCAATATTATTCCTGTATTCAGCAAGCAGTACTTCTACCATAGACAACTCAAGAAGAACAATCGGTTGCCGAAGTTTGGCTCATACAAGTACTCGGCCAAGAAACTCATGGAGCAGGGAGTTGTGACGGATATCGGAGGCAAGCTTTTCAAAAAGGGCTCCAGTGCATCGAAGGTGGAATTTATGTTCAGTTGCCATAAGGTTGGAGTTTTCGTGATCGAGGCTGCCAGCGGCACCGTGAACATCCCTGGAGCTTGCAACACTATCACGTTAGATCAGGTTTTGGAGCAGCAATACGAGAACAAGGAGCAGTGGGTGATGTTTGACGGGATGGTGACGTTTGATACCGAGAGCCTTGCATCGCTCATCTTCAAGAACTTTTACGACATTAGAAAGGACTAGAAACGTTTAATATAGCTTTTTCGGGGATTTGGATGGTAGTTTACTTTTTCAACAACGCGTCGATCTTGGCCTGCAACGTGTCGATTTTGTCATTCTTCTCGATGTTGGCTGCCACCAACGTAGACACTTGTTTTTCCAAGCTTTCCACGAGGGCGGCGAGTTTGTCGACAGTTGCTCTCAACGTAGGCTGGCCGGGGGCACCTGAGGGTTTTGTATCCTTCTCGGCCTTAGGGTCCTTAGACTCCTTAGGGTCCTTAGACTCCTGAGGGTCCTTAGACTCCTTAGCTTCGGCCTTTGGTTCTGCCTTAGGCTCAACAGCCTTCTCAACCTTTGCCACCTTTGGCTCGACCTTTGGCTCAATTTTCTCAACCTTTTCCACCTTTGGCTCGACCTTTGGCTCCACCTTCACCTCCTTTTTCTCTTCAACGGGCTTCTTCACCTCCTTCTTCTTCTCTTCAACGGGCTTCTTCACCTCCTTCTTCTCTTCAACGGGCTTCTTCACCTCCTTCTCTTCAACGGGCTTCTTCACCTCCTTATTATCTTCAACGGGCTTCTTCACCTCCTTCTTCTCTTCAACAGGCTTCTTCACCTCTTCCCAGTCATCGTCTTGGTCCTTGCTGTGCTCGATTCTTTTCGTATCCTCGTCGTCCGACTCATCTACAACCTTGTTAAGAAGATCATTCACCTTGCCAGAAGATGTTAACACCTCGTCAACAGAGTCTTTGGCTGGTGCTGGGGAAGGAGAGGGGCTCTGGGCCTTTGTCGTCTTGGCAGAAGGCGCAGCAGCTTTCACTGGCGAGCTGGGGCTGGTGCTTGGGCCCGGAGACGCGGCCTTAGCGGAAATCTCCGCCTTTCTCTCGGAAATGCTAATGCCAGGCGACGACGCCTTTACTTCAGGAGCAGAGCCCTCGTAGATGGCCTCCATTGGAACCACCAAGGGCCCGTTGACATCCTTGCCGCCAAACCACTCCTCCGCAGTAAGAGCAGGCTTGTCGGAAGGCGCATCCGGGTAGATGTCCTGTTGGAACAACTCGGACTTACGCGGCACAATGAACGAAATGGGCTCGATGGCCTGGTCGTTGACGGTCTTGTACGACTTCAAGATTTCGTTTTCGCGCATGTTCACGTATGTCTTTGGGGCCGCGGCGAAGCCCCTCTGGGCGTCCGTGGAAGCGTACTGCGAGAGCTCGTGGAGCAAGTCGTTCTCGTACTCGTAGTAGCGGATGTTACCATCTCCCTTGCCGGCCAAGAAAAGGATCAGCGACGCGTCGTCAAACACCGGGATCAACACACCCGAAGATGAATCAATCACCATGAACCCGTCAATGGGGCCCTTGGCTATGTCGCGCACGTCCCAGATACCAACCTGGCGGTCGGAGAGCCGGGAAAAGCCCGTGGTGCAAATACGGTCGGTGTTGCCCAACCAAACCACGCGCGAGGCCTTGGCACCGGTGTGGCTGGGCCCCTCGGACACCACCAGGCCCGTGCGGAGGTCCCAGATCCGCAAGCGCTTGTCACGGGACGTGGTGGCCAAAAGAGACCCGTTGTAGTTGAACGCAAATGACGTCACCATGTCTTTATGTTGCAAGGAAAGCTCGGCCTTGCCGGTTTCCACGTTCCAGATCTTCACCGTGTAGTCCATAGATGAGGACGCCAACACGTTGGCCGCACAGGGGTGGAAATCGATGTGGCCCACTTTCCGGGTGTGTCCAGAAAGCCTTTTGACCGGTTCGGTCACGTCACGTGGGTTCTCGTCCTCGTCCTTATAGTTGTGGAACAGGAAGTCCGCGGGGATATCCCATACCAAGATCTGCCCGTCGTCCGAGCAACTGGCTACGCGCTGCTTGTTGAAAGGGTCAAATGCGGTGTCCAAAACAGGTCCCTTGTGGCCCCGGAAGAGCGGAACGGTGTCTGGCGCCTTACCCACTTCGGAAACAGGAATCACGGCAAAAGCGCCACCTCCAGATGCCTCCCATGTCACCAGGAGATATTTTCCGTTACAATTGATGATGTTGGAGTCCCAGGCGTTTTTTGTGACCTTCAAGTTTTCGTAGCACAACTCTTTTTTAGCCGCCTGGCCAAAAACGTGTCTGTACTTAGACGCCCTGACGAATTTTCCACTGCATGTTAGTATTGATTTTGGGTGTGTGGGGGTCGAAGTGAGTGTATATATTGTTATGGATTTGTGATTTCAATGTTTCTGTAAATCGATACAGTTTCATTGTTATATGATTAGTCCCTGGTTTATGATTATAGTCCCTGGGTTTTGGTCACGTTTTTGGTCATGGTTTATGGTCATGCTTTTTGACTGTCATGTTTATGGCCATGACCATGTTATAACATTTTTATGACCTTATCCTTTTGTTTCCTTCACTTTTGTGCACATACCTCATTGTGTATTTAAAGAAATAAGATCTTATCAATTGATTGTTGCGGTGAAGTGTTCTTTCGGGGCCAAGGGGTGCGCGCGTCCCCGGATTGGGGCCGGAAGTGTGGCCCTATCCGGGCGCAGTTGCATGGGGCCACGATTGCTGCCGAGCCGGGGCCAGGGCCGCGGGGTCCTTATGAGAATTTAATTGATTTAATTGATTTAATTGATTTAAGTGATTTAAGTGATTTAAGTGATTTAAGTGATTTAAGTGATTTAAGTGATTTAAGTGATTTAAGTGATTTAAGTGATTTAAGTGATTTAACTTATTCAATTCATTTAAGTGATTTAACTTATTCAATTCATTTAAGTGATTTAAGTGATTTAAGTACTGTTGAGCTGATTTAACGGACTTAACTAATTTTCGACTACTTTCATAATTTATTCTTTGATTAATATTGCCAATGCTTGCATGGCGAGAAATATTTGTCAATATTTGTAGATTCCAGAAATACTCCTTGTGCTGTTACTATGGTTGTATTCACTGGGGGACTACTGCGTGCTTGGAATGCTGGTGCGATACTGATTTCTGTCTGGAAAAACACCTCTGTTATTACACGATTTCTCTCGAATGGAACGCTCATTGATTCTATGGTTTAAAGCTGATATGGTCTTCCTGTACGTATTAATAAGTATCCAGATATGAAAACATTGTATGGGGTATGTATAATACCAGGTTCCATAGCGTATTAGTGGATCTAGTTATTACACTCTAAGAAGTAGCAAAGAGCCATTTTCCAATCTTTCCACATTTCTGAGACTTCCGCGTTGTATCGCGCGTTTGCGCTCAGCAAAATTATACCCCGTGACCTTTTTCTATGGACAGCCACAGCTTTTTTCATCAGATACACGATTGAGTGGGTTGCTTTTAGTGTATTAACAAGTATTAAATGTGTTATCAAGTATTCAATGTGTTATCAAGTCTTAAATGTGTTATTCAAAGTTGAGCTCCTCTATAGAAGTTGTCACTAATAAATAATGATTGAAGTCCACTGTTGGTTCGATAAATTCCCCTTAGTGAAAGAAGGTGTATTTTGCTGGACCAACCCATTGAGCTAGGCATCCTTCCAGGAA
>JAJMIV010000532.1:0-10577 GCA_030563445.1 Metschnikowia gruessii
TACTCAGTGCGGCCCTACGAAGCTTAACTAACGTTGATCGGACGGGAAACAGTGTGTTCTTCGTGGTATGGCCGTAACCGAAATAGTGAGGTTTGAAGCTAGACATGTTGGTGGTGATATGAGAAAAAGGTGGAATACTTTGTTTGGGTAGAATAATCGGCTTTTTGTGGAATATTTTTTATTTTAATTGCACAAAGTGATTATTTAACTGGTTTGATGGGTTTGTAAGGGCACTTTAATGGTAAATAGTGGGTGTTGTTGATTATACTTGTGACATGACGTATTACCGTGTTAATAGTAGAAAGTGATTTAAATACCGCCAGAGAAAAGACAAAATAACACGCTATAATCATTATTCAGAGTGAGGCCATATACACTACCACTTAGAGGAAAGTAACACCATACTTTAGAATTCTAATACGCATGTATTGGTCTGTTATCTGTCGACAAATAGTTGAACCATCTACTCAATTTGCCCCTGGAAAAGTCGCTCAAAATCATGGGGTAACACCAATGGTACTCTAAAATTGTAATCTAGTTATGGGCCCCTTGTATAACTTTTATAATTTTCCGGAATTGGTAATTTCTATTCGCTTTTTCGGGTGCAACCTGTAATAGGATGTTTCGTTCAATAAAAACTAACAGTCATTGTAAAGGGTGTGCTTCACACAATAATTCAGTGTGATTCGAAATACTTTTAAAGTGGCATGTTTCTTTCAAAAAAAAAGTGGCTTACTAATCTTCTAAACTGAGCCAGCTTGTTGCTTTTCCTAAAAGAGCAAGTGATCAAAGGACTACTATAAAGAAAGTAATCGGTACGCGTAAATCTTTTTTGGTAAACTTACCCCCCCTCCCTGCATCTACATCTGTTTCGTGGAATACTATCACTTAAATGTCACATGACACTCTTGACAGTTCATGTTTACTCCACTCTCGAAGTACAGTAGAATCATTTTGATGAATGTGAAATCACACCCTTAAAGTACTTCATGAGGAGTCACTTCCAATGGGGAACCTTGTGTATGATTATTGGGTAACACCAATAGTAGTACACCTGAACTGAAATTATAAATTTGTTACAGGTTTTTTCTATGGTTTTTTATGGTGTTTTCGTAGTTGGGTAGTGCTAGTCACTTTTCCAGTTACAGCCTGAAATAATATGTTTCTTTCAAAAAAAAAAGTAACGCATTGATTTCATCCCTGAATTATACCAAGCAACATACTACCAGTGATGGGGATAACCAAACTTGATCAATATCCAGACTCCAATTATTGAATAGTTACTCTTCATTTAATCAATTACTCGATTCGAAAGTAACCACTTGAGAATGGATCAAGTGCAATTTTATACCCCAGAATTCTTCCGATTTCCTGCAAATTACTATTGACTAATCTGTAGAGCTATGAATATGAACAGGTATTGAACCGAAGTCGAATAGTCGCCACTGCCGCCTTCCAATAGAGTCTCAGATTTAATAGAATCTTACTAATTAAAAAAAAATCAATGTTGATTTTGTTACCTTCCCGTCGTGTTCACTCCCAATGTTTTCACTGTTGTCGTAAGTAGAAGATAGGGAAGGGTGATGATGAAAATTCCCTCTTCAACTAAGTATTAAATCAGAAAATTATTAATGGATCACCCCTGAAAGACTTTACATCCCGTCTTTTAGTGCAGTACATCTGATGTCCAACGTCTAAACCATGAGTAATTACTCAAACATGAACAAGTAGTTATAGAATTACGAAGCAGTTTTTCACTCCTAGAAATAGTAATTACTCTCTATCGAGTAATACGAATTATCCATCACTGTTAAACACTATACACCCAAAAAGCTCCTACCATCTTTTTCTATAACTATGGGTCTATCAAGGTGTGTCTTAAGACTACCACGTTACATGACAATTCAAGAAACCACTGTTTCGTTATTCCTCGTCTACGGCTTTTGCCAGGTTTTTTCTTTTTATGTCTGGGCATTTCCATGGGTCTAGAACTCAACAACATCTTGACCTGTGCACTCCCAAGCGGGGTACACTACGAAAGTTTGCTTCTGCTTTCCATGCTTCCCATGATTTCCCATGTTTCCCCACGAGCTATGCAAGTCCAAGCACACCCATTTCCATTGCAATTTCCACACACTAGACCCAGTCACGTGGCCTAAAAAGCGTGCCCCAACAAAGCAACAACGTACAAAACACAATACGGGCATACAATCGCACTCCACATTCCGTACCCAACAAGACAGAACCCCGTCTTGCGTCACGTGAGTGAAGTGTCTCGGTCCGGTGAAACACTGCTCATTGGCGAACCACGTGCGCCGTGCGGCAGCCGTCAAAACTAGTTTCCGTTTCCGGAATAATAATAAAGAGCGTTGGTTTCCTCTTTGGGACCCAGACCCCAACTATGCCGGAGATCGCGCAGTCCATCTCTCCACACAAAGGACCAATGCATGTTTCGGGTTTTGGAAAAACATCAACGTAATTATCTTTTCTTTTCTCTGATAAAAACAATGTTGTCTTCTTTGGTTAACCGTCTTCTTAAAAGACCTTCGCCTTCCGCTTTGGAGCCCGTCAAGGCCACCAAGAGAAAATACACAGGTCCTTCCATTTTCAAGCCCTTGGTGTGGATCGACTGTGAGATGACTGGACTTGACATTTCCAAGGACCACATCATCGAAATCTGCTGCATCATCACCGACGGCAACTTGAACATCATTGATGCTGAAGGCTACGAGAGCACCGTTTACGTGCCAAAAAAGGTTTTGGATAACATGAACGAATGGTGTGTGACGCATCATGGCGAGTCTGGCCTCACGGCGAAAATCTTGGCCAACCCTCAGCAGACGTTGGCTAAAGTGCAACAAGAACTCTTGGAGTACATTCAGTCGTACATCAGCGAGCCCCGCACATCGCTTTTGGCCGGTAACTCTGTTCACATGGATAAGTTTTTTATGATGAAGGAATTTCCCCAGGTGATCGATCATTTGCACTACCGTTTGGTTGACGTGTCGTCCTTCATGGAAATCGGCTTCCGCCACAACCCTTCGCTTATGAAGATGTTCCCCAAGAAAAAGGGTGCACACACCGCCAAGTCGGATATTTTGGAGAGCATCGAGCAGTTGAGATGGTACAGAGACAACTATTTGAGAAGTGATATCCCCAGCCACATCAGCACACGTGATGTGTCTCCTGACACCGAACACGTTGCCAAAAAGGCAAAGATTTCTGTGAAGACCGAGGCTGTCGACACCGACGCTATTGATGTCGAAACAGAGGATGTCGAAATTGACACCGAGACAAAGGAAATCGATGCCGAGACAAAGGATACCACACCGGAAAACTCGCCAACGGAAGCCACCTCATCCGAAGAAATCTCAGATGACACTGCCAACGGCACCACCACCCAGAAACATATATAGGGTTCTTCAAAGTGAATCATTAATCTTCAGGCTCGGACTCCACGGCCACGCTCAGAAAATGGAACTTGGACATGAGACTCAGTATCATGGGCCCGTCCACTGGCTTCTCAAGCACATCATCGAAAATACCCAGGTCTATAGCCTCTTTTGCGAAGCCAGTGATTGCAATAATGGGCGTATTAGAGTTCACTCCACTGGTATACTTTATCAACTTAACGGCATCTATCGCTTCAATTTTCGTCAACCGTAGTGCCGTGAATATCAAGTCAAACTTGACTTTGCTAGTAGCTCGCCTAATAAGGTCTTCTCCATCGGCGATGGGCAAAACAATGCACCCTTGCTTCTCCATAAGTTTCGACACTGTGTGGCGGACAATAGGTATTGGTTCACAGTACAACACGTCCAATTCACGGTGTCCCATGAAGCTGCTTTCTTCCTTTTGTGGCGACTGGGTGCCTTGTGAACTTCCACTGGCCGAGCTGTCCATGCGCCGTAAACTTTCTCTTCTATGTTGTACTCTGTAGAGCGCCGAGGTGCCTTCCTCGTTGTCGGAACTGGATGGTGAATGAGCTGGCTCGTTTGCTGTTCGCAGTAAGATCTGCCTTGAAAGCGAAGGCACCAGAGACCGTGAACGGCTGCTGCTGACTGCGGACCCCGAAGCACTGTCCCATTTCTTACTTACACGGAAAGGTAACTTCTCTTTTCCAGGAGATTGCGGTATGTTTGGAGGCGGCGCCGGGGAAACTGGCCGCTTGAACGGACTCCCCATGTTGAGGATGTTCGAAGATATCGACAGGCCACGGGACTTGCTGTGTCCGGGCGTAAAAGACTCCGATGACGACGACGACAAGCTGGACCTGTGCTCCAAATGCTCTGATTTCAACCGGTTGATCACGTCTTTGTTGGCCTTTTCGAGAACATTGAGGTTTCTGAAATTGAAAGATCCAAACTCACTGGGATCTGTAAGTTTGCTTCCTCGTCTCTCTCTCTTTCCAGATGTCGGGGTGCTGGGCATTGAAAGATATGCGCCTGGAGATCCGCCATCAGAAGTCAGATCAGTCCGCTTCTTTGTACCAACGTCCTCTGCTGCATACTCGGAATCGTCCTTGGGGAATTGTGATATGTCAGCACCACGCAAGTCAAAGTAGTCTGTAGAATCAGGCCCATCAAGTGTTGGAATAAACGAATCTGGGGTTTCCAGGTACAAATTGTTCCAGTCGATGCCTCTGAAGTAAGGATGTTGCATGATTTCCTCTGCCCCATTGAAACCAAGTCTCTGTTCGTAATCTAGAGTAAGCAACTTCTTGATCAAGTCCTTGGCCTCGGGTGTGCAATATTCCATATCTTCTTCTTCCGATAAAGGGGGCCAGTCGATGGCGCCATTCAAGATGTTTTGAAACACTTTCTCGGGGGTGCTGGCATGGAATGGCGGGTATCCATACAAGAACTCAAACAAAATGCACCCAATGGACCACCAGTCGGAATACTCTCCTTGCAATTCGCCTGTGATGGTTTCGGGGGCCAAGTAATCGGGCGTACCAACAAACTTCTTGATGTTATCTGATTCTTGGTTGGGGTCGAATAAGGCAAAAGAATGGATAGACTCCTCGTTGTGGTTAGGGCTCATCAGAAATTCGCATTCATCGTCGAGCAAAGCAAACGACGATTCCGAAGGTGACCTCCCGTTGCTGGGCCTTAAGTTTGGAGATTCCACACCACTGCTTGCAGATCCAGACCTATTGCTAGATGCCCTGAAATGAGAAATGGATCGTTTCTTTGTGCCGGAGATAGCTGGGGCTGAAGATTCGTATGACGACATCGATGCCAGGTGACCGTGGGAGCTCAAATTGAACTTGTGTTGGTCAGTAACGGGCGATAAGGAGAACGGCGTCACCGACAGGTTTCGCTTATGTGTGTTGGGAAACAATTCCGGGGATTCCACTGCAGTGCTGTTGACCAAGGGACTTTGGAAGATTGAATTGCTGGGCAAACTCTTTCTGAATAGTTCGATGCCATGTTCAGAAGCACTGCTTTTTCTCTGTCGGTAAGTGTGGCGACCCACAACACCTATCCTTGAGAGGCCGAAATCAGTTAGTTTTAGGTGGCCCCTGCTATCTATCAAGAGATTATCTGGCTTCAAATCTCGGTGAATGATATCTCTCTTGTGCAAGTCATCGACCCCAACAATGACTTCGGCAATGTACCGCTTGGCCCACTTATCGCCAAGGGTGCCTAGCATTTTCAAGAGTGTGGCGCAGTCTCCACCATTCAAGTACTCCATCACAAGGTAAAGGCAGTCCTTCGTCTGGAAGCTGCAATGGAGCTGCGCCACGTATGGCGAGTCAGTTTGTTTCATCATCACGGCTCTTTCTGCACGCACGTTCAACACCTGGTTTTTTGCTATCATGTCTCCTTTCTTTAGGCACTTGATGGCAACATAGTCGCCAGTCAATCTCCGTTTCGCCAAAAACACTGACCCATACGCTCCTTTGCTTATGGCCTTCAAGATCTCGTAGTCTTTGATGCCACCAGTGGCGGCCTTTTGGTTTGAAGGTTGTGATACAAGTAATGGCGAGAGGGGAGGGCGGGGAGAAGAGAAAGAGCCTCTCTGTGCAGAAACAGGCGTATTGGAAGAAACATTGGTTGTAGAGTGAGTCGCTGGTATGTGCGTATGACCGTCGGGATTCACCAGCGGAGGAAGCAGCAAACTTGATGGAGAACTTGCCCTTTTCCCCATGTATCTGACCGGAGAAGACGTATAATCTCCACTCGAGGGTCTTGGAGACTGGTCTTGTTTGTACAAGACACTGGTGTTTCTTTGAAGAGACGAAAGTCCATGTTTTTCGATATATGGAGCTGGAGACAAGTGGAGTCTGGGCGAAGACATGTTTGAATGCAACGAAAGGGTTTCGGGGGACCTCATATTCAAGTGTAGGCCCTCCAAAGAGTTTGAGATATCTTTGACGGGGCCTTTGGGTAAGCATGTGTTGGGCGACAATGAGGCCCTGCTACCCGGTAAGCTTGTGGTGCCACTCAAAAGGTCTTTGGGAGTAAAACTCAGCATGGGCCTGTTGAGATCCACGGATTCCTGGAAACCGTCGCCCAAGATGCGGCTGGTGGGACTTCTAACCCGAGAAGGCTGCGGCGAGTGTATGCTTGTAGCCTGGCGAGGTGGCGAAGTGGGCGGTGCAAGAGAAGTAGCGGGGGAAATGTTCAGCATGGGCAGGTCCGGGGCTCTGGCCAGTGGGTCCGGGACTCTGGCCGGTGGGTCCGGGAGTCTGCCCTGTAAGTCCGCCCCTCTAGCTGATGGGTCCGCCCCTCTAGCAGCTAGGTCCGCCCGGGCTCCATCCCAGTTGGTGGCCTTTAAACCGTGGTCACTTGAT
The DNA here is from genome assembly GCA_030563445.1 of Metschnikowia gruessii. NCBI lineage: Eukaryota > Fungi > Ascomycota > Pichiomycetes > Serinales > Metschnikowiaceae > Metschnikowia > Metschnikowia gruessii. The sequence goes on from JAJMIV010000532.1 coordinate 6,800, forward strand.
CTCAGGCCTCGCAGTCCCCGCAGACCTCTCAGCGTATGGGGCCTGGGTGCTATAGGAGTGGCTTCCTGTTGTCTTGTTTTCTCCCTGATCATAGAAACGGTCTCCTTGACGGATTTCAACACCAACTCGTCCACCTCCTGCTTGATTTTTTCGGAGTACTGAAGAATACTAAGGAGACGAGACATATTCTGGACCTTTTCCGTGACCAACGCCTTAGTATCCTCAACCATGGCGCGGATGGCAGGATCAGAAGTCTCGAGCGACTGCCAGTTCATCACCACTTTGATGGCGTCCTCGGTGTTAGGAGAAAAACAGTATATACCGGTAGTTTCCAGCTTTTCGGCGGCATTGATGAGGAGAGCGTCGTCACAGTAGTCAACCAACTTCTGGAGAATGCCAAAGGGGAACTTTCGCGACTGGCGGAACGACAGAAACGACACCATGGGCTTGGATAATGACGACGACAGCCGCAGCATAGTGTTTGCCTCGGACCCAAGCACGGACGAGAGCAGAATGCCCTTATATTCGGGGGCAAACATCGATGAAGACGATATAGAGCTTGTGGATGAGTTAGGGGTGGGCGGGCCGCTGGCCGATTCGAATTGCTGGAACCAGAGCGACTCTGAAATGCGGAGAATCACGTCTCGCTGTTCGGCGATAGAATCATGGCAAAATTGAACTTCCTCCTCGACTTTATGTTCGATTAAACAGAGGTGGCTGTGTTTTTCAATGAACCACGCGGGAAAGTTTGTCTCGCAGATGCGGCACAAGAACAGTTTGGGTTCCGGGACGGAGTTTTCGTCCATTATACCGGTTTCTCGGAGACTTACAAGGTAACCCTCGAAGATTTCCGAGCCAAACCCAAGCAAGTCCACCAAAGCGGGGGGGATTGTAAGGTCAAGGTCAATGTGTACGAACGGACGCACGGTCCAGATAGAGTGAGTGGGGAGTTTTGTTACGGGGGAGAAAATCACGATTCCCTGGGCCTCAAGCTCGATTATTTCGCCGTTATTGGACACTTTAGAGCTTGTGGTGGATGAGTTATCATCGTCCTGCGGTAGTGTCTCGTCTAGTGTATCTAGTGTGTCGTTGGCGGGATTGTCGGCGGGAATGTCCCCGGCATCTTTGGGCGGGCTTACTTGGCCCTCTACCAGGTCTGGGGATCCCCGTAGACCGGTATGTGAAGAGGGGGAAGCCAGCGAGTTGGGCGACCCACAAACAGGACTCGATGGCCCGGAAACAGGGCTGCGCGGCGACTCAGGGGTGAAGTCCACGTCGTTAGCCGCCGTGACAAACTTCACCTTGTATGACGCGTTGTCGGCAATCATTTGTGCAACCGCATCATTGAATATCGTTAAATCCGCGTCCGTGGACCCTATAACGATATTGGATATGGGTTTGTGCAAGAGTTTTTTCACCGACGTGCCCACAAGTTGCTCCCACGACCGGCTCACGTACGTGAGGTTGCAGTCCATGTCAAGTTCCATCACCACAGTGGGGTTTTCCGCCGATGCAAGCCGGAGATCTAGTTGTTCTTGCATGACGGTGGTCAGCATGGACATTCTATGGGACGGTTTGGGCACACCCGGCGGCAAAGCGGGTTTCAGGGCAGAATTTTTTTCTTCCAATACATTATTCGGATACCCCAAGGCGGCTAGATTCGTTTTGTGACTTTTTGGCGATGGTGAATCTAAGGATTTTGTGTATTTTGGTGGAGATAGTGATGAATCCACCGTTTCACATGGAGATACTGAGTTTTCCAGGCGAAAGGTAGACTGACGGTCCAGGCCGCGGAAACCGGGAGTATGGAATATATTCTTGAGGATCTCCTTCATCAGGTGTATGTATATTTGTTTTTGGTCCTGTTTTGATCCTGTTTTTATCCTATTTGTATTGGTATTCTTTACTTTTCGGAAGATGCAGATCGTGGTGTTTTTGGGTGGGGCAGAGGCTCGGGCACAAGTCCGAAATCGCGGGAGTCCACGTCTGACTCTCTGAGGGCGGGGTGCGGTGCGGTGCGAGTCGCGACTGGCACTAATTAGTCTCGCCTGTTTAGTAGAGCACGCGGGCGAAGGGTTAGGCGTGAATTAAATTTTTGTTGTTTTTGATTGTTTTTTGGTTTTTAATTGTTTTGTGTTTTTGTTTTGTGCTTTTGCTTGTTTTGTGTTTTTAATTGTTTTGTGTTTTCGATTGTGATTTATTCTCTTTTATTCGTTTTTGTTCTTTTTCTGTTAATATGATTGAATGTAATTTAGTCAGTTCAACTGGATAGGTCAGGGCAGCAGGCCAGGGCGATCGCCAATAGGCAGGGCGTATCTTATATTGGTGGGAGACTTGGGTGTAACGGAAACAGAAAAAGCGAAGGATTAATGGCCTTTGTGTCACTATTGAATTGATTACAGAACAAAAGGAAAACACATTAGTAAGTGGAAAAAGAAACCAGAAAAAAGTAAACAAAACAATTTTAGTGTGTATTCTTGTTTTTTTGTATTATGGGCTGGGGCTGGGGCTGGAGCCTGGGCCCAATTGCGGAGTCGCACAATAGCCCACGGCTCAGTGGTTTGCCCAGAGTAGATTTCCAAAAGGCGGGGTGACCGAATCCAGAAATCACCATTTCTATGGCCCAACTGTTTCTGTGTATCAATTTTGTTTTGATTTTTTTAAACGTGTTTGATCGTGTTTGATCACGTTTAAATTTTTCAAACTTGTTTAAACTTGTTTACAATACTTCGCTTTTTTCTACTGTGTTGAACAGTGCATTATTCTCAGGCGATAGGGCCAGATACCAGGCTCGATGGAGCCACGCAATACATCACAACTGTGTCAGTGAGTGAATCTTTCGGGTGAAATAAAAAGAACAAAGCAAAAAAATTAAGAAATAAAGGGGGACAAAAGGTCCGAGGAAAGGTCCGAGGAAAGGTCGGAGAAAGGAAACACGGAGAACAAGGATTCTCAGGGCAGGAAACTTGAGCGAGGTAACACCAGCACTAACACTAGCTACTACAGAATCACACAATTGAACCATGACTACACAAACCACCACTAGGTCTGTAGATTTTTATTAGACCCTCACAGGAAGATAAAAATAGAATAGAAAATAGATTAGAATAGAATAGAAAATATTGCAGAATACACACAAAGTATTGCACAAATATTACACAAATACTGCAGATATCGCACACAAGTATTGCCGGAATATCCACCCAAGTGATGTGTCCAAAGGTCTGTACAGGCAAATAGGCTATGGCCACGGCTATGGCTACACCCAGGCTGTGTAGTCGGTGTAGTCGGTGTAGTCTGTTCCTCTAAACACGCCCACTAGTGGCTGTGTATGTGTATAACGTTTTGTTAGTACGATGGTTTAGTTACGTAAACGTCACACTGGTTCACCGTTCCACCCCCTTTTAGTACACGCCCCTTACCCGCCAATTAACACATTCCCAAACAAATTGCACATGGAAATGTATGTTGCACATGCAAACTGGCCACATGCAATCACCTCGCGCAAATTACTCGGCCGACAATCAGGAGTAGTTCGGGAACCCCCGAGAAAGAAGAATGAAGAATGAAGAATGAAGAATATTACGAATATTACGGAGTAAACATTACGAATCAAGAATTGGGGTTTCCTAGGTCCCTGTGCATTTGTCTTCCTTTTTCGGTTGCTTTTGTGGCCCAACCGCAAATTATCAAAAACCCAATATTACTCCAGTATTACCCCATCCCCATCCCCCAAGGCCTACATCCGGGTACTTACCCTCTTGTCGTTTTCCTAACG
>JAJMIV010000533.1:0-10555 GCA_030563445.1 Metschnikowia gruessii
ACACTACTGGTATAATAACGGCAATTCGACTGGGATTACATGGACGGACCATATTGAGACATTGTTGTATTTTTTAGACGTGAATTTCCATACTATAATCCAGTTTATGAAATGGGAATGATGGTGGCAAACCAATTGACGTAAAAATGAAAGCATGGTCATGGTGGTGTTCCCTATAAGTGAAAGCTAACATACCTGTATAGCGCAGTAGTAGTTAGTAAAATCGACTTGCTTACTAAGTTCATTCTGACGGACTCAAGAAAGCTAATGCTATGAAATCAAGGACCCAGTATTATTCCATCATTTAATGGGCAATTACTACGTTTGGCATTGCACAGGGCATTCATAATATGTATATCTCCAAAAAATACTATTCCGCACAAAAGATTACACAAACAGATCATTCCTTGAAAACCCAAAATCTCAGGCACAAAAACTCTGCCCTCTTTCATCGAATAGGTATGAACCAGACTCATCCAAATGATTCAAATACTTTGGGGCTCACATATAGCTTCGAATTCCAAAGTATGAACCTACCCAGCATCACCAAACCAGGGAAATACAACCACACCACCCACCTAACTCTATCAAATCTATTACAAAAACCTAAAAGTCGAAAATTACTATTAGTGTTTGACGCAAACGCATCAGTCTATAACATCCTTCCTTCTCTAACTCAAAATATCCTGGGCATCCTCATACAAAGGAGGCGCTTTTCCCAACTGTTTATAAACGTAAGCCCGACCGTAGAAGAACACTCCACCCATAAGTAAGCAGCCAGTGCCTACTACAGGGAAACACCAGTACGGAATGGCGCCGCCTGCACCCACCAGTGCCGGAGGAGGCACAAAAGGGAACAACGCAAGAAAAAGGTTGGCGGCAAAAAACACAAACACACACACCCACGGCGCCGAAAACGTCTTTGTGCCGGGCTTTATGTGCACAGAAGCGGCGTGGGAAATGAGCAGGTCGAATTCCGTATAACTCAGGATGGATTCTGAAGAAGACTGGCTTTTGTGGGAACCCGCCAGGCTCTGGGCGGGTCTGGAAGGGGGCGCCAGAACTGAGCCAGTAGCACCAGTGCCAGTACCAGTAGCGCCAGTAACTTCTCCACTAGCCCCGAATTCTTCACCTAAACTTTCCACCTTGGCCCACTGTTCCTTATCACTATTAAGTTTAAGGTAAATGAGACCACCCGTAAGGAGCAAGTTGATCCAGGTACCTGGGTAAATGTACAAGTTAACCACAAACTCGTAAATCTCGGAGCTGGGCGGCCCCACAAGAATAATCACCGTGATGGCCCAGTGTAAAAGAAGAGAGTGGTTGATATTAGTAAAGTACTTGGAAAACGGGAGGTAGTTCTCCTGGGCCAACTCCTGGTTGACGCGCGAGTGTGCAAACGAAACCACCATGACGTTTCCAAGCGTCAGGAGCGAGATCAACACAGGAAGTACCCGCGTGGTCAAGGACTCGCCAAATACCTTGTTGAAGAAAATACCCGCCACAAGCACGCCACTGGATAAAAGCTCCTGTTTGGGAATCACCACAAGATAACTGACCACCACCATGAAGTAAAGAACCGTCACCAATACCACCGACATGGGCGCAGTGAAAGTCAATGCCTGATAAGGGTCCTCGAGCTCCAGAAGCACGTAGTTGGCATTCTCCCAGCCTTTGAACGAGTACACGACCTGGAGCAACGCCACCGCTATGGAATAAGCGTTTTGCGGCGGGAGCTCGAGGTGTACAGGGGATGAAACCGCCTGATCCGGGAGTGAAATTGCATTGATGCCTACTAGGAAGCCAATAGCAATGATAAGAAAGAGAATAACGATCTTGAACATGCCCAAGAAGTTGAAAAGCGCCGTGCCTTGGTTGGGGTACTTCATATGGAGCCAGATACAGAAGGTAATACATGCCACTCCAATTAATTTCAGGTGCCAGTCGTTATCGTCTGATGCAGGTTCGCCAGAAACAGCATACCAGATATATTTTCCAAACGCAAACGAATTTCCCGAACTGAAACCGAGAAACACCATTTGGAACGCGTACACACACCCACAGAGGCCTTTGGGCGACTTGAACACCCGAAGCAAGTAGTTTTTCTCGCCTCCATTGCGGAAGGGTAGATTGAGAGCATACTCTAAGTATATGAGGAGGCCCAGAAGAATGATGATGGCACCGAGGAGCCACAACCCCAAGAATATCGGCACGTTTCCGTTACAGTATTTGAAAATAATGGACGGGGTGCTGAAAAGACCCGTGCCGATCATTTTATTTGTGATCAATGAGATACACGAAAGCGTGCCCAATTTGGTATACTGTTTGCGGTCATTCAGAGGGAGTTTTCCGAATGACTCGGACCCTATGGAGACTGTAGGGATGAGGGTGGGCATTGTAAAGTGTGGGGTTACCAGCTAAGAAGAATTAGTGTATATTTGTTTTCGTGGCCAAGAAAAACACAAACAATAAAAAGTTACATCATTAGGGTGCACGGCATGGCACGGCATGGCTCAGCGAGATAAGTCGTTATCAGTCACGTGAGACGACGCAAGCCTTGACACGGAGGCCCAGGGCCGCACGGTTTTTCCGGCTCAGCAGTGTGCAATGTGCAGGAGAATGTGAATTTGTGATGAATCGTTCAGTTTCTCAGCAAATGTAAATCGACTTTCCTGTACAGGAATGGCAAGAGTCAAGTTCCCGGGAGGACAGAAATACATCAGTTATAATCGGATCGATGGATGTATTCATTTTTTTTATTAATGAAATCTTTTTATTATTCTTTCTGGTAGGGTGTTTTTAGTGTCTGGCCATGTTTTGTGTTTGGTAGTGTTGTTATGGACTGACCTTTTTGCTCACTACAGATCGGTTCGTAACTAGTGTGGCAATAGTCAGGTCACTAAATGGAAGAATTCTCAAAAAACCCTTTATGTGCCGATAATCACATTGACTGAGGTAACACCCCGAACTTTTGCAACATAATTGATTCAAACATATAAAAGTTTCCTATTTAGGAACTCTTTTTCTGTGATACAGCAAAAAGTGTGAATTGACTCGGTTCAGCGAGCGTTAAATTGCACATTCCATAAAATGAAACAATTTGCGGCCACAGTTCGCACGTGATGGAGCCACTCGAAGCCACTCGAAGCCATTTGAAGCCACACGAAGAGTGGTTACAGATGTAAATCGTCAACCTGAATTATAAAGTTTTCTTCGATGACAATTTTTTTTTTCGATCGCGCTCTTAAATCCGTGTGCTTCTTTGATTAGGGGCATGCTGTATTGTTTTTGTGTGGTGTTGAGAACTCACTAGTCAGTGGGTCTCGCAAACGGATTGAAATAATTAATAATACAGTTATGTAATTCATTCAAATAAAGTTCTACTTTAGTAAGCTTTCATAGTAATCTCCGGAAAATATATTACTTTCCAATTCAATCATCTCTTAACATCAAAGGTTCAGTCGCTAGACGGGTCCCACTATATTCAATAGGTATCCCATTGGCTTCTTATACAATGTTTCCTTCAACACAGTTAATCAAGCAAAACAAAATCATTTGTTTATAACTGAAAGTCTTTTTATCTTTGCAAGTTCACTTTCTACTTTTTTTTCAAGTTTATCCTGGTTTACGCCGCGTTATCATGGTCACCGATACTATGCTACGCGTCGCGGCACTCATTTAGTGGCATGTGATGGTGGCTTTGTAACACATTTTACCACATCTAGTAAGCACTAAGAAGTGAGACCATTGAGATATTACTGTCTCTTAACTTATCATAACTAGAATTATGTAGCCGCCTTCGCCATAGCGTGGCGTAGTGTAACAAATTCTTTAATTCTTGCTGAGAATTCTCCGAAACATCATATCTAAGTATAGCCACATGGAGCAAACACTAAGTAAAAGAAGTTACAATTACCTCATGATGTTCAGCATATATTCTTCTCTACCCCGGAGAAACCGGGATATGCTTTTGTGAATCCTACACAGTTTGCTGATTGGTGTCGCAGTTATGTGATAATTGATACATTTTTTTTCGTGTCACATTGACATAATGTCCACTGTGTATAACATGTGGCTTTCAAGAAGGTTCCTGCGTAGCGAATCGGTAATTCATAAGCCGACAGTATCTCAAAGGATCCCAATTGATACTATTCCACCTTAGACCTCTAAGCATGAAATCATACTCTATGATAATCTATGATAATATATGATAATTTGTGATAATATATGATAATATATGATACTCTATCATAATCTATGATACTCTATCATAATATATGATACTCTATTTTAATTACAATCTCTCCCACTCCATGCTCTATTATATTCCATTATACTATTAAAACTCTATTAAGCTCAATCCTGATATCATTCACCAATATCCATATCTCCAACATCCCCACTACAAATACCTCATCACGTCCAACACACTCCGGTCCAAATTACTGCCCCTGGCAAGATCATTAACAGAAACAGCAATGCCACATCTCTCAAGTGCCTTGTATTCACGAGCATTACAAATGATTTCATTCACATCCTCGTTATCGGAATACTTTTGTTCGGACAAAATCGTTTGCGCACTAGAATTTTCCTCGACTTGTGAGTTCACTTCATTGGACCCGAAATCTTTGGGTTCCCCATAAAGGTCCCCGTTGAAATCCCTTTGGGTGAATTTCGAGTTAAGAGAATTGTTGAGGCGCGCAAACTCTGCTTGTGATACCTTCTCCGAAGACCCCAAAGTCTCCGAAGCTTTATATATGTTTTTCTCTACAATCACCACCGAGTCATTTTCAATGGAAAATTTCGGAACACTGAAAAGCCGCCCTAATGCCCGAACTGGCGGAATAGTATTCACAATTTGCATGAATTGTGGTCCAGTTTCACCTTTGGTCATGCATGCGGACAGATGTGTGTTCATAGAAGGGAAGTTGACATTTAGTGCCTGGCCGTTTTTCATGTGCGGTACTACCTTTTGAATCAACTCCAGAATGCGCAGATTCACAAACTGGATGTTCTGGGAAATGAAGTTTGGCTTGAAAAACTTGTGGTATACGTTTTGTTCCACATTAAACAAGTCCTCGTCTTCATAGTACACCCTGTGTGCATCTTCTGTTGATACAGCCATCACAGGGTAGTTGTTGAGCTGGGCCAAGAGCCGCATGGCCTCGAGTTCGTCTTTTTGCGTGAACAAATCGGTAATGGTGACTTCCTGCAACGAGTAATACAGTGGGCGAGTCAAATGAAGCCCTTCGTTCGGGCCAAGAATCACTAAATCCGGTGAAAACCCAGACATGTGTTGTGGAAGAATCACGTCAAATGCGATGGACAAGGCCTCGAGTGGAGACCCGTTCACGTACCAGAAATCCGGGTTCAACGGGTCCTGGCCGTAGGCACGGGTTCTGACCAAGTCCTGGGCGTTTTTCTTGAAATCCTCGTCGAATTTAAGTGCCAGTAATTTGGGAATCACTTTCTTCGGGCCTCGTGGAACCACGTTGAGCTTGCGCATCATCATAAAGTACTTTTGGTTGGACTCTTTCAAGTGGAAAAAGTCGCCGCCATCACTGGTCAATTGTGTAAGGTCAACATCTGGCGCCAGTGTTTGTGTTTGTGAATTTTCCGGTGTTTTTGCCGGGTTCGGGTGGGTGCCAAATTCATCTTGCACCATATGTGAATGAAGAGGTCCTACATACACCACCTTATGGCCTGCTGCAACTAGGGCAGGGTATAAATAACGGGCGTTTTTATCGGCCCATGAGTCTGTAGAGGAGACGAGAATATTGAGTGATGCCACTAGGGGAAGTGCCCATGTGAATGTGTAGAAATAAAGCGAACTCTGAAATTTCATTGGGTGATGCGATGGGTGAGGTGCGATGGGTGAGGTGCGATATGTGATAAATGTGATAATGTGATAATGTGATGAAATATTATGGCTACAGCAGGTGAGATTAGCCCAGGGGAATCGCCAAATTAAAGATCAAGGAGTATGAAAACGGAAGAATGGATGATCCCGAAAAGTAAGAAACGGCCTAAATCAAAAATACACAAAAAAAAGCGGATCCATTTCCATATATACATGCCCAATTAATTCCCCATGTGGGCAGCTCGTGGCCCTCCGCTAAGGCATATAGCTTACCCCAGACATTGACCAAATACGCGATGCAAATTACCATGCACGTGCCATACCGCAGATCTGACCGATTCGGCCGTTTCGGGCAATTGCGAGATTCTTGCCTGCATATAGCCCGTTTTCACGTGACTCCATTGGCCAAGCACGTGGCCTCCCTCTCGCGATGCTGTAACAAGGAGAGGCTGAGAAGCTGAGCGTGAGCGAAGCAATGGTTTTTTAATGTAAAGCTTGTTGGATGCACAGATGCAGGCGTTTTAGATGTTTTATTTGGTTAAACAGTTTAATTCGTGGATCGAAGTTACGGGTTTTCCACTCCTCCTTAGTACAAAATTTGCCCCACTGGCTGTCCTGGCAGTGTTAGCAGCTCGGCCCGAAAATCACCGATTTTTGCTGGGATTTCCGAATTTTTTTTCCTGATAGGTTAATCAGTAACTTTTTTCTTGGCACATTTATGCACTTTTGGGTGCCTGTGAGAAAAGTTTATGTGCACGTCATCGATGGGCGAGGCGGCCACAATACAGGCGGCGGCGGCCACAGTAAAGACGGCCACGCCCATGAAATAAATGTGCCTCTTGGGCGGTGTAAAGTTCATGTAAACATATTGGAAGCTTTGTCGTTCTGCTTTTTACATAACTGAAAAAAAATTTCATTGTATACAGTTCAACCTTTTTTTTACTTTTTGTAAAATATTGTGGTAGATTTCTTGGTGAAATGTTGGCAATGATAATCCAACAGGGTAGTGCACGGTTCTGCGTTCCACAACCGGATCCACCGTTCTATAAAAAGAGTGATGTAATAGATATCAGATGGCGGCACGAGATATTCTCCTTTTTGGGATTGCACTTTGTTGAATTATCAATCCAACAATATGGATGATGTGCACTGTTAAGTTACACGTGTAAAGGCTTTATATTGGTTCGGACTTGAGCAGCTATGTCCTCACTGTATGATTTAACTATACATCCGATGGGAAAAGAAAGGGAAAACCCCCTCTGGCTTCTTTAGTTAAGGGAATTCCCACTCCGTAATCAACTTGTCGTGTGTGTACCGTTTTTTCTCGAGTGGCTCACACGCCTTGAAAACCCTAAAAACACACTTTTTTTGTTGCTGTTGTTTTTTTGTTTTTGTTTCTGCCTGATGAAATGGAGATGTCGAACTGGGCATCGAAATGGGGATCGTTTGTGGTGGGCTGTTTCTGGCATCTGGCATGGCCGGTTCGGTGAATGTTACGCATTACCGAGCAATTGTTATCACAGGATTTATAAAACCAATTCGTGTTCTGACAACAATGAATTGTCGTCCTGAATAATTTTAATGTTGAGTAGAAGAATTGAATTCTTGTCGCTAGAAAGTGAAATCACTTCCTTGAAGAATGAATTCTCTGCGTTGAAAGTTGAATGTTCCTCTCTTGATGAATGCTCCTCTGTTAATAATGAATTCTCCAGCACTACAATTATAAATGATCGATGATTTAGCATGAAACCTCCTCTCGGAAAAATCATTTATCTGGGATGAGAACCAAACTGTCACAATAATAATTTGTCTACTTTCAAAAACAAAGTGAATATGGTTGGATATGAATTCTGACTGGATAGTCTTTTCAGCTAACTTAATATCTTTAGTAGTTGTGAGTAACGGGGCCATGATTTAATTTTCAGTAATATTTGCACTCAATGTAGATGAACCGATTAAAGAATTTATTCACTACAGTGCCCAATAGTCATGTAAAAACTAGTGGTATTTAATAATAGACTTGTAATTAGACATTCCATACAATTAAAGACTGTTTTCCATGTCTTTCGTAGTTATAAGTGAGAGAATATAGATATAACAAAGAGGTAATAAAGCGACGAGCAGTCAATCTGAGCTAGCATATGAGTGGCATTAGGCCCTTAAAAAACAAATTGTCGCCCTTAAAACATCAAGTAGCCCTTCTTCAAATCCATGTCGCTCGTTGAGGAAACTATTCATCATCATAAATAACTCCATATCCCGGAATTAAATGAACACTCACCTAATAGGGATAAATAGGGATATGTGTAGTATATACTGCTGGAAAGCTTTTCATATGAAAAAGGATTTAAACATAATGGCTGAGTGGGAAATGGTCTTATTGATGTGCTGGTTTGGAGTCGATAATGCATATTCTGGTATTCTCTTAGGAACAGTGTCTGGTGTAACGATACTTATCTGCCAGAATATTTGCTTGGAAAATTCATTTATGTTTACCATCTACTAAAGAAGAACTATTCATGTCATTGTCCATAGATATATTAAAATTAGGTAGAATATTACATATTCAACTATTTAGAGAAGATTTTTTCACAACGAGTGAATTAGAATTGAAGTGGCGAGACTTTATTTTTCAATGTGAACACTTTATTTTTTAATGGCGACTTTTTCTTTTCTGATGGCGAAACTTTCTTTTTGAACGGGGACAGTTTAACCCCCACCTCTGATGAATTCTTTTTAGGAGACGAGGTTTTTACTGATTCATGAATGATTTATCATTTCAGTGTTATAGAATTCATTTTTCCACAGCGAGAATTCAGTTAAACGCTAGGAGAAGTCATTCTTCCATTAATAATGAATTCTCCTCGCCTACATTTCATTTTTTCGCGGCGACAATTCATCCTTTTCAGAACACGAATTATTCTTATAAATCCTGTACCATTCTCAACTTTGGTCAGCTTTTGTGGTAAAAATTCAAACAATATCAAAATCACCCTTTTCGGTGTCATTGCTCTTACGTACACTACTCCGTTAGTACGGCTCGCTGCATTTCGGGTGTGCTCAAGTACTCTCATCTGTATCTGCTTTGATCATATTCTCTGTGCCTTTCCGCTGAGGCCCATTATAGTATTTTAATAACTTCTGAAATCTTTTCATATTTGCTTCCGTTTTGTGAATTTAGTATACTTCACAATCTTCTAGGCGCTCAAAATGGTGTGCGCTTATTCCAGAAAGATATACAACCGTGGCACTCTACACCAACCTAGTTAAACTCACTACCTTACAGTATTGGTCTCCCACCGATCTAAGAAACTGCAACTTAAATCAGGAAATAATTCGACAAAATAATGACATATCCACAATCATCTCAGAGTCTGTACATGTTAGATTGAGTGCAGAACCATTCTGAATGAGAATTTAACGAGATTAATCTTCTTTGTTAAAAATCGTTTCACAGTAAGAAACTCTTTTTTCTTATTCAGTATGGCTGAAGATGTGGATTTCTTCCAACGCACTTAGCCCGAAATCCCCTCCTTTATTCTCGATACTATTATTTAATGAACCATTAATAAATTGTTTCAATGGTTAATTTCTTCTCCACTGAAAATGCCTTCTACCCTTAGAGATGTAAAAGTTTGACTGTAGTAGTATTATTTTCAAATATATTTGACAACATCACTATTTTTTTACCATCTCCCAGGGCTATAAATTAATATTGTACAAAATATTAGGGCGATGCCACAAATGGGCAACTTATATAGTCTGGGTACAAACACACTACTGGACCCCTGCATCCCTGGCTATTGTTTGAGATAATGAAATATATTTGAAAGGAGATTTCTAAATTCATTTCGAAATTTGTTACAAAGAATTATATTTTTTCAAAGTATGACATATCGCGAAATAAAACACGTAACCTTGATATCCCTGAGGGAAAAAAGGTGTACAAATACACTTTAACCTCATTCCTGAGGCCATTTCCCTAAATCATTCACCGAACATCAATTGAATTCTTTGAATGAGTCCATGCTCTTCATTCTGGTGGGTCTATTACATAAATTCATACCATCGCCTAAAGAAACAACACATATTACAATAACCAAAACGTATATTGAAACAACATGCAATATTGGAGTACCTTTACTTCAAGTGCAATTGAGAATGTGACCCAATCTCAAGGCATTCACACCTGGAACACAAATTAAATCAAATTAAATTAAATTAAATGAAAAACGTAGCGAGACTAAATGTGTTGATACTAAGAGTGATCAACGGTTTACTTTTCGCTTGATCTCATCGGTTAGAAACAACAACAAAGATTTACCTGCAACTGTTGATTCACCTCCCAAAGCCACACCCGTGACTGCTGCTTCACCTCCCACAGCTACAACTGCAACTGTTGATTCAAGGCCCAAAGTTGGTCTTCAAGTTCCGAAATATGGTGCTCAAAGAGCTCTCGGCAAGGTTGGGCCTCGTTTTGCAACGACTTAAATTCATATCTCCACACTTCAAGCAGACCGTGATATTCATAAATTTTCTCAGTGAATATCCCACTGTTTCGTTTGTTCTCTTCAGAATTGCTTGCAAATAAAGACGCCATCACTCTGGTTGTGAGGACCTTAGAAAGCAAAGTGCTACATCTGTTGTGATCCACTACTTCCTTGACGGCCCGTACTACCTTCATGAGACGGAATT